>JAMKCH010001049.1:0-40219 GCA_023653785.1 Ophioderma brevispina | reverse complement strand
TTTCAAGTATTACATGATGGCAGTAAGAGAAATATTCAGTGTTATCCATCGAGATCCAGATCCAAGTGATCTGACTTCAGCTATTACCTTAAACAGATAAGATTTATGAATAGTTACACCGCATTGTTATGTCCTGCGCATCTTGTTTGCAGTTTGATCTTTGAAGCAAAAAGTTTTGATTAAACCAATTCTTCCAAGGGGTACCCAGATGCAGTCTCCTTTATTTCTCCATGAGCCCCCCCCCCCCCCCTAGCCCCCCCCCCCCCACCCTTAAAAATGGAACAAAAACGGGGCAAAATTCCCCACAATTGGGACCACTTTCAATTAAATATCCTTAATTTTTGAATTAGCTCCATTTCCATTAGCATTTTGTTTCTGCTAACATAAATGTACAGAAAATTGCAATACAGTGAATATGGATGCTTGTGGTACCACCTCCTGGTACTACTGCCTATCTATCATAATCTAAGCACTTTTTTGCTTGGTTACTTGGAAGGTCATATCATGGAAGAAGCAAATCAGAGCATTGTGGTATTGTTTGTGCGAGATTAGAACTTCATATGACTTGGTTACTCCGATGGCTTCCTCTTGTTGTGTCCTGTAATGAGCCAATTGTAAGATTGTATCATAGGTTGGTAGTGTCAGGAGCATGGCAGCATCATACTTTGATTTGGGGGGGGGGGGGTAGTGAAAATTGGGGAAAGACTTTAAAATGATAAAAGCATAAAGTGCACTTTAAGGGAATTAACCATTTATAACCTCCTCATGTCAGAATTTGAAAAATAAGCATCTCTCAATCACTCCCATTTTTTTTTTTGTTAAATGAAATTTCACAGGTCCATATTGTTTCTATTTTTAGCAACATCATACATGAATACAGATTTCAATACCACGCTATTTTTAGCTCTAGAAAGATAAGATCTTTGCTTGTATCTTCACCCACACTGCGTTTGAGTGCTTTGATCACATTCAAATTGAATGAGCAGGCCCTATAGCATCCAAATCGCACAACAAAGAAGTATTCAAGTTTTATGATTCCGTGCACACAATGCTAAAAATGCAGAGTTCATCAGCATCTGAATACGAACAAAACTGTTATAATCAATACTCACGCTTGGTTGTGAATTTTCCAACTTTGTCGCGTAGACCGCAAGTGAACATAAATTTTTGAATAAAAAAGTTGAATCATATCCTGTGCCTATAGTAGAACGTTCAATGGGTATTCTGTTCCGCGAAGTCTTATCTACACATTTACAGTTTCCATCAATGCCTCATTCCCATTTTGACACATGTAACCGACTTGCTGGAGTTTATAATCATGCATATTTGTCGGTGAATCAGCAATATCAACCAAGCAATTGAGCTCATCTAGAAAGAGCTTTACTTCTTTGATTGCCGATTAACAATTTACCAATACATAATAAACTATGGTTATTTTCCTGGTATGCAAAGGCTTTCAGTCAACAGTTGTATTGTATTTTCATTTTGGTATGAAGCCCGATCCTCGATTTAATCATTCCTCATTATAAGAGATACCTGCCTACCAGTTTCTCCACGGTGCTCGCTCGCTTTGGTGATATAAATCATGCAATAAAATTAGAATACAATTGTTTGTTGTTCTTATTATATGGCTGGGGGTCTCAAGTTAAATTTGGTTAGGGATGTACCTCCAATAGTCTGGAAGTAGAACCCTGATCTCACACACTGGTATGCTGTCTCCACGCGATTGAATAGCGAGCCGGTGATTATACCGAAGTTCCAACGCGTCCCTTTTGCTCTACACAAAACATTCACTCGGTTTTGCCACGGGTTTCGAGGGATAGTATACATGGTATGCCTTTATAAGTACTTTCCTGGTCATATCTGAAAAAATATCAAGCGTTTGCAATTTGTATGAAGTATATTGCCCGTTTTGCCTGAATTTAACTGTGAGTAGAAGTACACGCGTGTAGTCTAGGCAATTTTGCGACCGATTATGATGATACGGTGGTTACACACTCGTACCTATACACTGTACATAATCACCGTATGTCACTATAAAATTCATCTTACTCGTCCTAGACTATATAGCTGTGCTCTAAATGGCTATAATAACTCATGGAATATTAGATTAGTATTTAAATCTTGAGTCTTTCGCTGGATCATGTATAAATGGATCACATTATCCCTAAGGAACTTGTATTTTTACATTTATCACAAAACATGTCCCTAGACTAGCTTATAATCCAAGGTCAAGGACCAAAATTTCAGTTTCTTCCAATTTTAATTTCCAAGTTGCTTTAAACAATGATTTCTGTGCAGTATACGGCCCCCATAGACTGTATGTGCATTCTCTTTTTTTCAAAGCGAGACTTTATCCGATTGGGGGGGGGGGGTTGGCATGCTCATTCCAGGGGTTCTGAACTTGACCCCGAAAGGCTACCAGACCAATTTTCAGGAAAATACACCCCTAACTGGAAGTCTAACGGAGCCAGTTTTTTTTGTGAAATCTAGTTTTCAGGTTTTTTTTTAAATAAGGGACCAATTTGCAGTAAAAATTAATACCGCCTTGTGAGACCTGTTCTCAATACGTGAACTAAAAACCTCTTTAAAATACACTGCGAATATTAATTAAGTCAAAAAAATTGTCTTTTTGACTAAGTAAAAATTTAGTCTGCAATCAGTTGTTTTTATCATTCATAATGTACTTCAATTCTAGAAACATGTTTGCTATGTGGAAGATCCCTTCCATATTTTAATTATTTTTCAATGGTTACAAAAATATTTTCAATTCCTTGTAATTTACACTTAAAATGCAAATTATGACTGACTAATTTTAATTGTCAAATGTTAATTGACTAATTAAAGACGACTTTCACTCACCAAATGACATATTAGTTTGTCACACACAAAAATGACGAATTTAAGTACACGGTCATTTGCTAATTAGTCTTTGACGAATTTTGTAATAAAGTCCCTATTTTTAAGTTGTAGAAATATTTGCAATTTGAAATTTAATCCAAAAATCTTTAAAAACATTCTCTTTAATTCAAACCACTTTTTTAGCACTATTTTGTGGATTCTAAAAAATAATGTGCATGACAATTATTTAATTAGTCAAATAGACACTTTTTTGACAATTATATGTCCATTGTATCCAATATATTAAAAGTTTACCTTTTGCTATTGCAAGAAAAATTACACACTCGGGGTTTTATTTGCTGATCAGTATGTTTAGGTTCACATTTTCCTATTGTTATCACTGAACCAGTCACAATCACACTGATTTTGATACCCCCTAGAACTTCCTTAATTGTGACTTTATAGCCCCTGAGGGTTGTCCGCATTTGAATCTATGTCTTCTTTTTTGGAACGAGCTTTTGGGTCCCCGACAAATTCAAGAACCCCCCAGGATATATTCCAAAGTAATCTTAAGTATATTTTTAAAATAGAACGTGCATGCCCCAAATCTCTTAAGCCTGTAAAAAGATATACGAGATCTACTTCTCCCCCCCCCCCGCCGGGTACCCCCCCCCCCCATCCATCACTTGAGGAGCTTCCAAGTCCAATTGGCTGGGGGGGTAGTAAAGCGGAAAAAGAGGAGGATCATTAATACTATCTAATATCTCTGTGAATCTAGTAGTCAAACCACTTACTTGCATGATTATGTGTCTGTGAGCTGAAACCTGAAATATGGCATTTTAAAATTTTCACCACGTTTTAAACATTTTGAATCATATATTGTTGTTCCAACATACCCACCCATACTCGGAAATCAACCATAATTGACAAACCCTTACATACGCGCAATTATCGCCTAATTCTGTCCGTTTTCCGTATTTCCCTATTCCTTTGTACGTGCACGAGCAGTTCTTGGGTAGAGCAAAAGGGCCGCCGAGCAATTTCCGGTTTTCTCACGTTCGAGCGGTGGATAGCCTATCCAGTGTGGTAGAGATCAGTGAGAAGGCCCCATTCTATACAACTTTCCTCCAACAATATGGCCCCTTGCTACCAGAGATGGAGATTTTAGCCAATATTTACAGCAATTGCCATTTTTTTTTTCCTCACAATTTTTGACTGTTTTTAACAAATGAAGAAAAATTAAAGGTGCAACGAGGATTTTTGAGGCACCCAAATATTGTGGTCATAATGTAAGTTCATACAGATTATACACTCATAGATTTTTTACCTTATATTGGGCGAGAGAAAGGTCTTAAAAGAGAGATAAATGGTGATTTTGATAAACATAGGCTGAATTTTGTATTTGCTCCATACAATTAAAAATTTCACATTTTGTACCAAAGATAAACCCTTTCTAGCTTATTCCTTTCAGATGGGGATTTTTTTATGGAACGCTTTACATCATGGCCAAAAGTCGTAGTTTACCAAAATTGGCATTAAAAGGTCATTCATATACCAGAAGACTGAAATTAGACCCATCTGATAGCACTCCCTAGCCCTTATATCATTTGTGTTGAGTACCGTCTCTCCTGATGGTATTGTGAGTCTCACAAGACTTGGCAGATGGACTGTGCTAGCACAGTAACAGCAGAAACTTAATGATATTAACTCGCATGTATGGAAACCAATACAACCTAAACCGTTGCACTATTTTGATTTTTTAAGGGATAAGCAGTGATTTGCTGATCCGAAACATAAAAAAAAATCATCCAAATCATATTTTGTGTGGAATCCAAAACAGTAAAAAAAAATCAAAATTCAATATTGGGGATTTTGTTACGGAGGTGTAACTTAATCTGAAGTGGTTGGATTGAAAATCTGGCATTTCAGATGAGGGAGTACTTTTTGTAATTTGCACTCATTCATTTAAAAGGATAAGTAGCCGATTTGTGATCCGAAACGTAAAAAAATCATAAAAATATGTATTGGTATTTGTTACTGGCATGGATGTATCCTAACATACCTGCAAGTGTTTGGATTGAAATCCTTGTATTAAAGATGAGGACAATCTTTATCTGATTCTGATTCTGAATTTCTATATGTTATCAAGGAAGTCCAACTGTAGGATTTAAAGGGGGTATGGCCCGATTTAAGGATTATGAAGTTTCATCGGACTAGATTGGCCGTCACTCCCAAAACCCACATGCTGTAAAGTTCCACGCAGTCTTTCAATCGTTTTAATGCCGAGAGCTAAAAAGGCGGGAAAAATTTTGTTAATGCCCTAGAGTACGGTGTTTAAATTAATATGGTCGACCAAAATGGGGTACATTTTCGGTCATAAATTCCAAACCAAACCTCCTTTGCTCAAAGATCACAGGGTATAAATGAGAAAAAAGTAGCTTTCTTTGATAACAAAATTGTTGACTCAAGTTCGTAAAATTGGGGCTTCTGGGGACGAGGCTATCTATAGCGATAGGGCCATGGACCTGACACTGTATTTCAATGTAGCCAACAAAAACTCCAGTTAGGTTGCCACTAGAGGACAAAAAGTAGCCCAATCTATGGTGAAAATATATTTTTTACCTGTGGCACCCACATAAAATATCCTTGAGAGTACTTTTAACATCCCAAAGTAGCCAATGCGGAGGTGGTTAAAAGCTTAGTGTGTGGTAAAACTGACTAAAGAGTAGCCCAATGGGCAGGTAAAGCGTTAGGTTGGTAACATGACTAAAAAGTAGCCCAATGGGGCAGGTAAAGTTTAGTGTTTGGTAACACTGACTAAAGAGTGCCCAATTGGGAAGGTAAAGCTTAGTGTTTGGTAACACTGACTAAAGAGTAGCCCAATTGGGCAGGTTTAAAAGTTAGTGGTTGGTAACATGACTAAAAAAAGTAGCCCAATGGGGCAGGTAAAGCTTGTGTTGGTAAATGCACGTAAAAAGTAGCCCAATTGGGCAGGTAAAGTTAGTGTTGGTACACTGACTAACAAGTAGCCCAATGTTTAGTCAACTATAGTATCTAGGGACAAGAAATGAAATGGCTATTACGGCAGACCCTGCCTAAAGATTCACTTTGCGAAGCTCTTGACATCCGCAAAGTTTTCCCAATGTGTGGGCAGGGAACGCATGGTTTTGGCAACACTGACTACTGATAGGAATTAGTATTTTAGCAGTACGATTTTTCGAAAATTTTACAATTCGAAAGGATAGTGGATTGTTGATTTGACAGTTTAAAAAACCTACACATGAAACCTACGGGTATAAAGTTATTGGTGAGGTTTTTGTATCAGAGTTGTAAAGGAACTATCAGTGATTTATCCAAAAAAGTCAAAAAAGTTTCAAATCTTGCAGAATAGCTAAAAGAATTAGTTGTAGAATTTCCATAAGTTCCTTTTTTCAATGGAAGAATTGACAGAAAAGGAAGGAAAATGGCAATGTTCAATGATAGGATTCTCCATTCATTATGTTGTTTTAGGAAGTGTCCGTACGGGGACCAGTAAGACTAAAATATAATATGTTGTACGTATTTAGTGCTTCTGGTCTTATCATTTGCAGGCAGGGTTAGGGAACTGTACTTATACAAACATGCAAAAACATGATTTTTGATATTTTCTTTTTATGATTTATGCAAAATCACCTGTATGTATGTGCCTTTAATGTGGTACGCATGATTAATGATGATATCAAATTAAAACCCGTCAAATAAGTTCCCATGGATGTTATGTATCTAGAAATTACATTACATTTATTATTTGTGGGTGTCATTGAAAATCTGTATAAAATGCAATAAAATGGATGTAAGCATGTAGTGAATGAAAAAAACATGGAAATAGGATCTTTATTTCTATTCAAAAAGGGTTATGCATCCGAAATCGTGCCAAAGGTCCTAAAATTGCCACTTTTCAAGAAGTAGAGTTTCCAATGTTTCCAAAGCCAAGAAATCTCTAGCTTTCTGTAATAAAGGTAAGTGATTTTTGTTTACATTGGCAGAAGCAGAAGATGAAAACATGCAGTTTTTCTGTGAGTATTTTGCTCACACCAAAACTTTTTTAGAGTTGAACATTTACCTGAGAGCTAGTACTTGTTGATTAGCACCTAGTGTCGTGTCCTGCAAATGATTAAACCTGTAGTTAGGATCCGGAAGCAGTTCCCGGGGGGCAACTCAACCCTTTAAAGCTGTTGTCATCCGCGAGCAGAAAAACGGGGAAAGGTAGGGTTTTCACACCGCGTGCTGCGGCGCGGACCGTACGGACCGCGAAAAGGGTCACAAAACCACAGCAAAAGAACCAAAAAGGGTAATCATTTTCGCACTCATCCCAAGTCAGCGTTTATGGGTAGCCATGCGGGATCCGCCCCCTCCTTACCGAAAAAATGCGACAATAACACTTACTTAGGTAGACAAAAATCCTTTGTAACTCATGATAGTAGCCAAATTTCCGCGACTACGCGCGTTGGTTTAAAGGAATCACAGAGACCAGATTCAGTGCAGGGCAAAGCAAATGAAGGAATTTCAGATTTGGTGAACATGTTGCTAGTGCCGCTTTTAAGGGTATTATATGCTTTTAGGGTTTATACGTGTGATAAGAGGTAGTCTGAATGAAGGAAAAATATCGCGTTTAGTTGGTCAAGACTCTGAAAGGTCCTGCCTGAGGATGACAACACGGGGAAAGTATGTAAGTGGCCCCCCGGGGAGCAGTTAGGATATGCCTTGATTCAAGCTATCCAGGTTAAGGGGCCACTGTATTTTAAAGGCCACTCCTATAAAGGTTATAAATGGCACATAAATGCTGTGTCTGAGGGCATAGGTCTGAAACTATTCAATATCCTTGACATTAGTGCTCAGGCAAAAAATTCCGGGTGTTGCAGGGCAAAAGCGTCCCGAAAAAGGGCATGATTTAACATGAAATCTGTTTTTTATTTGCCTGATTTCCCTCAAAGATAATACTTTTTCCCCTGTCTCCACTATAAAAAAATAAAAAAAAAAAAAAAAAAAATAAAACAAAAAAAATAAAAAATAAAAAAAAAAAAAAAAAAAAAAAAAAAAACAAAAACAAACAACAAAAAAAAAAAATATTGCCCCCCCCGCGTTAAATCTTTCATACCAAATAGACCAAATCTACAGTTGCTACCCCACATGTCAGACAGGAGCACTCTTTTGAAAAATTACGAACTATTGAGGAAATCCGATATAAAGTCGTTACAGGGCCGGTGACATTTTAAAGGGCGAAGGCATTTTGGTTTGCCTTGATGAAGAAATATTTTGTAGAACCCGCCGCATCTAAACAAAAATTGCATGATAAAAGGGTACTTATATATACAAAAAGGCTGAAATGATACTCATATGGGTACCATATCAAGTGAGATATGGAATTGTGAAGCCCGTTTTGTGTCACCTGCTTGCAGATCGGCACTTGGATAATTTTGGTAAAATGTGTATGCTGTCTGTGTTGCATGGTTAGCTGCAATTTAAAGTCTGGATGAACAACTTAGGGAATTGACATTGACAGCAAATTGGTGACACCTGTGTGCCGCTTCCGCTTGAAAAATATTTATTTTTTCCCACAAGAATTTGAACAGTTAAAGCAATACTGCACATCTTTTTTTTTTGAAGAGTCGGCCCCAATTTTAACAACGGTATGATTTGGTAACTGGCTAGTAACTATATCTGTGAATGGTTTAAGCTAAAAATGCTATGAGGTCGCAAAGCATGAGTTTTGTATTAAAAATTATATCTGAGATCTTCCGATAATAATTCAACAGCTGTTGGAAACAGTCTACCAATATAAATAACTAGGAAAATAGTGCTATGTAGTGTCTACACTCATCCATTAGTTGTCTTATTGGTTCAGGCAAGTCAAGTTACAAGTCTTGTCTTGAGGTGGCACTATTCAATTATGGACGGACATACACTTAGCATTTCCCGCAGCTCTGCCGTTAAGTACAAACAATCTAGATCACCAGTTTCTAATTACAAAATTGGCTTGATTTTATGATAAATACGCATTTTTTTAACATTCTCGTTCGCAGATAGTTTCCTAGACAATTACCAACATAACTGTGGCCAAATATCACATTTTGAAAATTGGTGGGTGCTCTTGCAAAAAATGTGCTGTTTTTGCTTTAAGAGGTACACACTCTTTCAGACTCTTTAAGGGTCTTGACTAAATAGCTAAATGAAAAGTCAGTTACTGATGAAATTTCACTCTGTCCCCTCGCACGAGTGGATTGAAAGTTCAGAGCTGAGACTCTGCATATGCCTATGTCGTGACATCTTTGGACTTAGCAAGCACCCAGTTTTGCTGTGTGCCCAGCTTGCATTTATGCGGCCGTTGTTGTTGTCCCTGTGCTGTCAAGTCTCTGCAATATTCACAACCGCGTCAGCTCAGCAGACGTGTGATGAACGAATGTGGAAATTGCTTACGGGAATCAGCAGACAGCCACAGTCAGAGACCTGGTAATGTTAACCCTGCACTAATTGGAATCATACTCTTTTACCCATTCATCATGAACTTCAATCCTTGGTCAGAGGAACACTGGCCCAAGACTTCATTTGGGTGTACACATATGGACCTC
Source organism: Ophioderma brevispina (assembly GCA_023653785.1). Classification (NCBI taxonomy): domain Eukaryota; kingdom Metazoa; phylum Echinodermata; class Ophiuroidea; order Amphilepidida; family Ophiodermatidae; genus Ophioderma; species Ophioderma brevispina. The sequence continues at coordinate 30,770 of JAMKCH010001049.1, read as the reverse complement.
TAATGCCCCTAATGACCCCCTAATGTGACCTTGAAACCCTATTCACAAACTGTGATAGCAATGCCAACTTGCATTCCAGGGACTGCTGTATTTTTTGAATCTGTCGTTTCTTATTCTAAATGCAGATTATGTTGACTAGTGCTCCACATGACCATCAGGATCTTGCAGAGGACCACAAGATTTTTTGCCACACCTCTGGATTATGGTCGAATATCCAAAGATACCACCTGTTTTTAAGGTATGCTGCAGAGTGTACAAAAATAGTATTTTTTCTTTATTTCCCCCCAAACGGCAAACTGTTTTTACTGGATGACTTTGAAGCAGCTCTCTCCCTTGGACGGGTTTGGGCCCACACAGCTGTTTGAACCCCCATACCAATTGTCTCTTTTATTTTTAGAACAATTTTTTAAGCAGTGGCGAACAATTTTGACAACTGATATAAGTCTGGACATGTAAGTCTCTCAATCATCTCCAGCAAAATCAGACAATCCATTGCGGGAATCTTGCCATTATAGGCCTAGACAGGTCATGAGTTGTGATGTTATAAGGTACGAAAAATCGCCCTTTCTTAATTCCCATTCTCCATTGAAAATCGTGAAAATAGATTTTTAATAAAAATCATATTTGGCCCGCAATGAATTTTTCATAAATTTTACACAGATTGACGTGAAGTGGACTAACTTTTACAACATCACTTGTAACAGTGTGTCCGCCGGCGCTAATTTTGTTTTATTCCCTAGTTTTGATCATAATAAATGAGACTTTCAAACACTGTGCCAGGGCAAGAACACCCCCGCAATTTCGCGTGTCCATGACAATGTGACGGAAACCTTTCCCAAAAGCCCTCAATTTTATTCATAGTGTTCAGAGATACCTATTTTATGTGGATGGCATTAACTTTCGTCTAATAATACACCTCCCATGTCAGCATCCTAGTCAAGGAGTTTTATTATCACCTACAAATATACCTAGTATGTTTTGCAAGACATTTCAAGATGGTGAGTTGACATTTGGAGGCTTTTGACTCGGGCGATGTTTGTTATTAGTATTACTACCCATTTGTATTCTGTCTGCGAAATTAAAAGGAGTACATCGGTTTGGCCACTGTAAGGTATATTAAAACATTCTTGGGAGCTCAGACGAGAGGTTTAACTAATATCCGTCTGAGAGATAGTTTTTTGCAATATCCTCTAGTAAGTCAAACTTAACCCCGCATTTGCAAATAAGGAATAGAAGTCAAGGTCACATTCCGCGTGAAAGCCAAACGTTATGATGATATCATTTCTGATTGTTACTTGTTATAATAGAATAACACAGCATTCAAGCTCCAGTTATATGCTAGTAAATTGGCGCTTGTGTCAGAAAGCTTTTGCTATTTTGGACAGCTGGTTGGTCAATTCAGGAGGTTTTAAAGGCCTAATCATAACCTCAAAAAACAAATCATCAAAAAATGTTTTGTCATGTCCTGCACAAGTTATATGTACCCTAACATACCCCGGCAAAATGATAAGACCAAAAGCAAGCTAGTAAGGATAAATTTGTTCTTTTGGGTCAGTATTGTCCATACAGACACTTATACAACAACGTACAACTCAATGGAGATTCATATCTTTGAACAGCACTGTTTCTTTCTTCTTTTTTCTGGGTCATTTTTTTTCATTGAAAAAGGTGACTTAGCATTTTTTAATTGACAAAGGTTACTTACCTTCACAATTTGGCCATTCTTGCAAATTTCAACAAAACTTTCGTCCTTTCGGGTGATCACTGATTAGTGTCTTTAATATCCAAGAGCTCGAAGCATCATGGTATACCCTGACAAAATGAAAGGGGGATGACCCCAATGTACTTATTAAGTTTCATCTTGATAGAATGGCCTTTGCCCCAAAATGCCAATCTGGAAAGTTTACGTCAAGAATTTCAAATCCGTTTTGATGTGAGAGCTAAAACATGAAGCCCCTAGAGTACTGTGTGGTAACATTAATATTGGTCGCCAAATTGGAAACGCATTCCTCCTAATATCGAAACAAAACACCCATTGGTCCTAAGATTTCACAGGTAAATGAAATAGTATCTTTCTCAGATGCCAATTGAAAATTTTGACACTTTCTGGGAAATCTGGGTTCATGGGATGAGGCTATAGCGATAGGGCCATGGCCCTTTAATTTATAGTCTATAACCTCTACTGCCCATTATTCAAAAAGCGCTCTCTTTGATTGGTTGTTTACTGCCCATTATTCTGTATTAAATAATGGGTCGCGAATTACGCTCTAATGCGTGATGCAAATGCACATTCTTTTCGGCGCGTGCCAGCCACCATCATTATAAGCGCCCACGCTAACATTTACCGGAGAAGACAAAGTGCGCGCTCTAAACTTAAAACAACTGTTACTTTTTAGTAAGAAATGGCCAGTTTTTCGGTTATTAATTTATTTTCTTACGTATAGAATAGAAATAAGGGTGCGATGTCAATTTTATGCCGGATAATGTGTCCTCGGCAGTAAAAACACATTTAATACTGGGGTCTCGTCTCGGCTTCGCCTGCCCATTATGTTTTTACTTGCCTCGGACACTTATGTCTTACATAACATGAACTCTTACCTTTATTTCTTAAATAATTAGTGCCTGTAGTCCAAATATTTAAATTTTTTTTAAATGTCTTTAAAAAAGAAAAAAACAAACCCAAATAATTTTTTTTGCTAAATATGTTATAATGTTTTAAAGGCTGACTCAGAGATTTCCTGAGACATGGCACCCTCAATTTACTCTTCTAGTGGTTAGGTAGTTAAACACATGATACAGTGTTGAAAGGGTGTAATATAAGCATTCCAAATATTTAAACTTATAAAATTTGTACGATTTTTTTTTTAGGTCTACCTAATTCAAAGTCACAAAAGAAAAACAATAGCTGCTTGCCCTTGAAGTTGGTCAGGGTACCTGCTCCTGATCATCATTGGTGGTTAAATTCTCCAGCGTGCACTGTAAACTGCATGTACTTAAATATGATCCCAAAATTGACAAGGTTCACCTAAAACAGACAAGAGTTTGCTTCTTTTCTGACAAAATATGTGTACCCTCCTTCCAAGACTTAAAGATAAACTTGGGACCATTCATAGAACTCATTCATAGGTGTAAACTAATTCATGCATAATAATAGATTGTTCCAGTCATACATGACAGAATAAAATGTCACAATTATGATAATGTTTGGCATACAGACTTGAACCCTGTTGTATATAGTTTTGTTCCCCACCAAATGGGCAAGACTCTAACTGGTGAAATTGATAAGAATGTTCAGGCTAACTGCAGCATGAGCATGTGTGGATAAATAACTAAGATTATTTATTTTTGCCTATTACACCGGGGTACCACCCAGACCCGTAGACCCTCAGGGTGGTTGGAGTGTGGGGGAAACCTCTGATATAAAAATAGCTGATTTGTGTATAATTTGTGTGAACTCTTGGAATTGCTGGTGCTGCCCGCACCCCAGCTGGGTACGCTGGTATATTAGGTGATGAACAAAGTATAAAAACAGTTATCTTAAAAGGAAAAAAATAACCCAACTTTTCAGCATGTCGTACATTCCAAATTGAAAATGAAATAGAAAATAAAGCACAGGAAAAATGTTAAAAATGCATGTGCCATTGAAAAAGTTCAAATTACATAGCATAAGGTAGCTTTATGAGAAGATTAGGCACTTTTGTACGTATATTCTTTTTACCTTTTCTTGCACTTGATTTCATGATTAAGAAATTAAAGGTCACCAAATTTTCTCTGGTAAGAATTATTATTTGCATCAGTTTGGTGTGAAAACTGGACACTGATCCGCAACACCATTATCCTATGTTCATGTCATGAGGGACAGATTGAATGCTCCCGTTAAATACGTCATCATCTACTCTATTACTATTTTGATTTCCATAATTAAAAAAATTGTAGTCACCAGTCAGATAAATTTATTATTTTTTATTGCTGTGATAAAACTGGGCCACCAAGTCTCTAACACAGCAGGATCTGTGCATCACACTAGTACATTTTATACCATAATGGATATTACCCACTTATGATTTTGAATAAGACGCAATTGTATTGTAATGACAGTTCAACACTTGAAAATTTTTGTCTGTTTTGTTGATGTCTTGCGTTTCATATCTGGTAGTGCTTAGAGGCCCACTGTGGAAATTGTGCATGCCATTTGTGGGCCGTCGTGTAACTGGAAGGACTCACTTAGCATTGGCATTTCATGCTGTGTGTCTGTATTTTGGTGTATAATGTTAAGGCCAAAATTGTTAACCTTTTACCTGTTACCTGGGAACCCCGTGGCTATGGTCATTTTCCTGGCCTCTAACCCTCTATTACCTGTAAAATTCAATGCTCTTGATCTGCCTCTTGTTCTCTGGCCCACAAGAACGTATAGAATAATCATATATCTCGTCTCCCACTTTAATAGTTATTAATGCTTAATTTCTTTAACATTGATATCTGTGGCAAGAAATATTCTCACAATTTTCAATGCGGTGCGCCGCCAGAGGTTATAAACCCTTGCAGTTCAAGGTCGACATTGCATTCCCCCCGCACTTAAAAAGTCAAGATTTTGTATCATCTGAACCACTCACTAGCTTTTAAAGTATTGTAAGGAAGGGTGCCATAATTCAGATTCCAGGTGGGTCACTATGTCCTTGAGCCGTTATGGGCCTCTTGAGTTCCAATTGGGCCCTGATGTCAAAAGGACCTTTTTTTCGCTGGGTAATACTTTCTCAATCTGCCCTCCCACCCCCACCAGGGGCAATAACAAGAAGGGTCACTTGTCGAGAGGGCCACTTCTCTCTCGGTTTTTGAGGCAGATTTTCCCCTGTTGGAGGTGGTTTTGAGGCAGATTTTCCTGCATGCTGGAGGTAAAAATTTCCCACTGAGCAGGCAAAAAAGGCCTGAATTTACATGAGTTTTCAAGCTTTTTCTTCTTCCCAGTCAAAGCTCTCGTCGGGGTGGCAACCTGCCCCTGCCCCCCCCCCCCCCCATGCTACTTTATCTGCTACTGCCCCGCCGGACCCCAAGCGATGGGTGGTTGGTGTGGGGGCCTAGTCTGAGTGCAGATACCAATCCTCAGTCTGCACAGAACATCACATTTTGTATTTTGCCTGTTTGTAAAACTGAAATTATAAGACTACATATATGGCTATGTGACACTGTGATATACTATGTGAATCAAAAAAAATGTGCAAGGATTAAGATGATCTTGACCTTAATGCACTCACTATATAGAGATTTGGTGTTTGTTTTTGTATTAAAACACAACTAATACTTTCATTTGTTGAAAAAATGAACGAAATTGACTGAAAAATACGCTAGATATGGCGGGTTTTGTAGGCACACCCCTTTTTTCTCCATTCCTATGGGAATTACACACCTTATACTTGTGTTGTGAGAATGTACAATATCATAATGTCTTTGTCAATTTAACTACTAAATATTACATTTCTCTTGAATATTTCAACTACGATTAATCAATTAATTTATACGAACGTGTCAAGTGTATGACACATCCAACAGCAATCACCTTTGCAGACAAGACACAAGATCTTCCCATTTGTTTTAGGATATTGCTAAGAGCTCAGACCCTTTAAAATGATAACTTGCATCTATACTTGGATTACAGTAGTAGTATATCAATTTCAGTCGAGCAGTGTGAACCTTGAGTTTTCCGAGATCTATTTTGGTTTGTAACTTTGCCAATTTTGATTATTGTATGTAAAAGTATACCTTTCTAGAAAGAAATTGACGATGAACCCTCTGATGGCATCAGATTAATGCAAACCTTTTCCGTATTTGGAGAAAAATACTTAAAAAAAAAAACCACGATTGTTGCCCCAATTTTCAGCAGTCATACAAAAACAATTTGAATTTTCATGATTTCTATGTGTATGTTTATAAACAATACAATTTTTGTCATGGGAACGGTTTTTTCATTTTTAAAATAGAGCTACTTTTCGAAATATCAGGAAATGTCAAAAAAGTGTTGATTTTTACTTTTCTTTATCCAAAATTTGAGTATATAGTTGGAGAATATCTTTAGTTAGAAATCGAAAAATGAAAAATTGATAAAACCGTCCTGAAAGACAATTGCTACGTAGGAAAGTTAAACCTTACCTTTAAATTCCATGTATTTTTTTGGGGTTATCTTGTCTGAAAATATTTCAAATTTTGCGAAAAATATTGAACATTGAGAAATCCATTTTTAAGTACCAACAATGACTTTTCAATTCATTCCAAGCCATTTCAAGCTGTCTCTTTCTCGAATAACTTTATCTTGAACTTCAAATTGAGTATGTTTTGTGCAAGTGATCAAATAATCTTTATATTCACTATTTGAAATCAAACATATTTTTCTCTAACTCCAGAAATTAGCAGAATTGAAATTTCCATTCATCTGGTCTACATTAGCACTTTGTTTACATTTTCCAAATATTTTTTCCGTCTTTTTCCAAATGCGTTCGCGGCAAAGTACATTACACACGCTCACGCTTAATTACGCGCAAAATTCACGCGCGCTCTAATGGTGCGCCTTGCGCCCGACGGAGTGAAATGTTGCTTAAATTCCCGCCGTTAGACCAGCGGGTTTTTGTGACTTTAAATAGTCAAATAGCCTGTTTTAAATCGGCAAAAATACAGCTCAAGATTGTCTGCAGTGGATAAACCCTTGTTCGTAACTATAGAACACAGTTTGATGTTTAAAATGGTGGCCAAATCAGAAATTCGTGGTACAAACAAAGCACCAGGGTTTGACACTACCCTTAAAAAAACCTTTTATTTGTCAAGGTCCGGGATGATTAACGGTGCTTGTTCCGATTCCCGCATCTGGGCCCCCCCTGATTTACCCGGAAGTAGTATATTTTGATATCAATAAGCCGTTTTTTCTCATTATCGTCCTGAAATTTCATCTTTTTTTAAAGGTGCGTGTTCACTTCATTCCTAAGATATAATCAAAAAACTGCCGTTTTAGTGGTTAACCATCATATTAAGCACAGTAGTGATTAGGTCGTCGCAATATGCATTAACGTTTGTTATCAAAACCGCAAGTCGTTTCCCATAATACTTGATGGTAAGTGTGATGCAGGTGCCAGGCTGTCATTTCAAGTGGAGAACAAGATACACATAAATCGGAACACACACTTAATTATGTGAGATTTTGGTGCGCTTTAATCCTTTAAAAGAATCAATAAGGAGATTATGGCAATTCATAAATCAATTAAACAAGATAGCAAGGGTCTCATTACCTTTCTATAGTCATAATGCGAAACCGTATATCGCACATTACGCAATATCTTGCTTACTGTATAATCCCCTTGGAAGGAGGAAAAAGAGGTGTGCTTACAAAATTTGTATACTGGCTTATTTTCAGCGATTTATTCCCCTTTTTTTCAACACTTGGAAGTATATTACATTTGCCTAGTAAAAACAAACAACAAAAACTATGATTCATGATTTATCAAGATCAAGATCATCTGCAATCATGGCAACAATTTTTTTTGATTCATGTAGTATATATTTGTTTCAAACACCAAAATGCAAGATCAGAATCGACTGAAGTTTTAGAATATAAAGCTTCTTAGTGATATTATAGTGAACCATAAATAATAGAATCAGAAAAGCCAATTGTAATTTTTTAAGCTGCTACTGTTGTTGTCCATCATGATCTAATAGTAAAAACACCAAAATGAACAGCTCAGAATCAACTGAAGTTATAGAAAATTATTAAGCCTTTCTTAGGATATCTGAGCACCATAATAATAGAATCAGAAAATCAATTGTCATTTTTTAAGCGCCGCTATCTACTGTTTTTGCCATCGTGATCTAATAAGTACAAGGGCACTAAATCGGTCACTTTCAAGCTCCTTCACAGTGATTGTCTATAGATGATTGCCTTTGGTGCTTTAAAAGGTATTGTTTTAACAAAACAGCTTACACACCGGTTTTTGTAGCAACCGATGAATAATAAGACAGAACGTGAAAAAACCTAATCTGCCAATAGGATGTCCTATTTGAAAGAGTTCACTGCATTAGGTCCAGGTCCGCTGTAGGGATACTTAAGGCTAGAATAGAAGCAAACTTGTTTGTTCCCAGAGCTAAGTGATCTTAATGTGTCAGGAGGAGATTTTTGTTAGGATACTAATTCTCTCAAATTTATTTCACTGGATCGGTTGTAGACCACTACCCACACGTTTCGAGGGTTATTGGACACCATGCAACGAAAAGAAACCTTGTTTTTGAACTTGCCTATCTATCGGATCGTTCCCTATAGAAACCATGCTTTAACTTTCTGTCGTGCACTGACAGAAACTACTAAATCTCATCTATTGCAAAATTACGGCGTAATTTCGGCTTATTCACTTCAGGTGTATCTAATACAACATTGGTAAGCATTTCTAAATAGTAAAAACCGGGTTCAAGAAAAATTGGGGGCACTTCTTCCTGGAAACCCTCAGGTCCCCCTTTAAAGTTAAGAAGATTTTTGGAAAATTACAACTCCCCAAAAAGTCCATTTTTAATAGTACCATTAAAACTTGAAACAAGGATAGTTTGGTTTTCAGATTTATGGTACGATTCCCAATGTATAAGCACATCACCAAAATCATTTGATTACAATCAAAAATGTTTGTACTTAATAATTGGCCCCATAGTACAGTATAATTGTGTGTTAATGTGGTCAACTGTGCATTTTGGAGCATTTTTGTTCATAAACAATCAAAGGAAAACTTTGGTGGCCTAATTCATCAAGGGTAATGAGAAAATATGACCTTCTGATACCAAAATCTTCTCCATTTTGATATGTTAAAGTGAGAGTAAATGAGTTATCGATTGGTCACTGACCTTTAAGCCTATCTCAAAAGTAGATACCCAACTTGCCACTAACTTTTTCTTACACATCACAGATCAAGCTAATTGCCTGACAATTCTGTAGCATGTTTCAAATTGACTCTGAAATGTTTAATAAAGGTCAAACGCACATAATTCATGTTGGGCAACTAATGGGCACTAGTATAGTTTACACAGTCTAATTAGCTCTGATTTAGGGTGTAAGTTGCTAGCAACAATGTAATGCTCAGAAACTTGTCATTTTAAACTTCAAAAGATACTCTGTTTTGGGGCTATTCATATTAAAGTAACTATGAAGGTAAACACCGCAAAAATAGAAATGATGCGATAAAAGTTGGACATTAAGGACGTAAGTGACCAGGCCCGTACGCAAATTCCACAAAAGGGGAAAAAGGTCCACTTTTTGCTGAATTTTTGCATAAAAAGGTCCAAAATTTAGAGAAATTTTGACAAGAATGTCCACTTTTTGGTGAAGAGATGTTCAAAAAGTCCAAAAAAAGACCATTTTAGGGGGCTAGGTCCACTTTTACCAGAAAAGGTCCACTTTTACCAAAAAAAGTCCACTTTTTCGAAGTCCCGCACCCCCCCCAAATAAATCCTGCGTACGGCCCTGTAAGTGACACAACATCTTCTCTACCCACTTCCACTGAGAAACCCAAAACTGATATGAATCTTTTCATTGTTTTGTAAACGTATTGAATAATATTCAATGTGTGTCAACGATGAAAGTATATGGGCCTGTGGTAAAAAAAAAAATTTGTAGAAGCAATTTTTAAGAATAGTATCAAATAAAAAAGTGTGCTGCTGTTGCCTCTGGTAAAAATATTTTGCTGAAGCAATTTTTAAGGAATCATATCAAATAAAAAAGTGTGCTTCTATTGCCTCTTAAATTAAAATGTGGGAACATTTTTAGAGCCTCAGACGCTGAGTTCCTTATTCAAAATACTCTCCTTATATTTTATAATCAGAAAAAAGTGATTAATTCTTTAGAGACAAGAAATATTATGATTGAGCAATACTACATCTACACCTTTGTGTAAAAGTACATTTTTCACAAATATGATCAAACTTCCATTTAAGATGGACAAAACATTTATTTGTGGCAATTAATTGAAATGAAGTTCTTCATGAATATGTGAGAATAAATTGCTTGAGAAATTGGAAAGACTTCCATATGTACCCCCCTCGTATATATTTACATGATACAAAATTTATTTTAATTTTGGCCTTGTTTGATCAAAAACGGAATAAACAGCTAAAATAATAACATTTTATGTTGCATGTAAATATATGAGAGGGGGTACATATGGAAGTCTTGCCGAGAAATTATTAGGTTAACTTAGTTGTCAACAGTCTTTCAGCAGGATCAAAACCACAAACTTAAACCATGTTTATTGCAGTACATGTAAAGTGGGACACTTCTTCCTAGCCTGGTTTAGTTGTGGCTTTAAAGTTGAAGTGATAGGGCCGATATCATGGGTGAGGAGACCCAAACTATTTGTAAATTCACAGTTGAATTTTCCGTAAGAATCTTCAAAGTCTTTGCTGTTAATGTAGCATTCAGCATTAATATCTTAACACTTTGTTGTATGATAGTGAATTCAAGTCAAAACCTTAACTTATCTACTTGATCTACTCATTTTACCCAAAAAATATCAGTTTGCTATCCACTACAATTTCTTGGCTAACATGATAGATGGAATGGATCAGGAACCTGGAACTTCAAGTCACACATTGATCGGTGCGGAGAATCTGTTCTTTCACTTTCTCAAATCGGCACACTTGGTGATGAATTTTATTGTTAACGGAACTGATACTCCCCGTATCTCCTTTTCTTTAGATGCACGTCTTAAAGAAGGCAATGGGTAGTACAAGAAAGCCCCAAGATTGGCACTTCAGCTACTCTTGCAAAAAATGCAGCTCCCTGTTTTCGGCATCAATCTTTGCACACACATTTCCGGACTGGGTCAAGTGTTTGTACCTGGCAAACAGTCATCTAATGGACACTTATCGCTTGGGGTGGCAATAATATAGTTTCAAAAATAGCTTATTTGGTTTCCAGAGGGAATTTCAAAGCTCACGGCCAATGTGACCATCCAACAAGACAGATGTGTGCATCATAAAATACCAATCTAATAGTGAGTTTATATGCTAAGGATATAGACTACTGCAAATCTTGTCATTTTTGATGTCTTTTTAATTTCATGTTTTTCTTTATGTTTTGTTTTGCACTTAATTACGGAGGCCCCTTAGTGACGATGGGTAGATCTTTCTTATTTTTTTCGTCTCAAATATCTCAGATCTTTCAATAATTTGAAAAATTTATCTCAGCAGCTTTTTATCTTGGATCTTTCAAATTATCTCGAGCTATATTTTCTCGGATAAGACTCGAATCTTCCATTATCTTAATAAATTTATGAATTTTTTTAGCTCAGGAGTTTCAAAAGTTTAAAGTGTAATCCCTAAAAAAACTTTTTTTCATTGGCAAAACTTTGGTATTTTGTTAGAAATGTGTAATTTGTACTTATATCCTAGAGGTGCTTTAATCCGGAGTTTTCTGTTGTTTTTTGTGATCACAAATTTCCCAGGAGGCCATTAGTATCTTCTTCTGCAGCACAACTGCTGTAAAAGTTGACCTATTTTGTTTGGATCTCCCAAATTTGAATTTGCTTGAAATGGTCATCTGCATATCTCGCCTGAGAATCGCGTCTCCTATATGCTAAATCTAGGTTAGTGGTACCACTTCAGTTAATAGATGTGGGGTTGATAATCTCAAACAATCTCACCGAAATGTAGGGGGTGGATAAGTAGAGACGAGGCGGGGACGTGCTAGTACTACTATTTTGACCCAATGATTTTATGCGCAAAATAATGAAAAATTTCAATCGTTAAATGAGATCTGACTGATAAGGGTGAAGGAATCCTGTCAACTGCAATTCCTGGTTGGCACCTGTAGGAGAGGGGCTGAAGGATCATACACAAGTACGCCCTGATTCATCATACCACAAACAAACCATCACCATGTCCCACCATCAATGTTGTTTTTTTTTGGAAAAAACCGGGTGAAAATTGTCGGAGTCAAATGACCAGGCCTGGGGAAGAGGGGGAGATTTTGAAGTAGCCATAAAAGTGTTCCACACTTATTGACTGGGCTACTATCTTAGCAAATTTTTTGAGAAGTCCATTTGGACAAGGGAATTGCTTTGTAAAATTCATTACTATTAATCAGAAAATAAAGATGGCAAAACTAAACAACCATTTTTCTACCTTGAATCCAATCGTTTGAAACATAAACAGTCCTCTCTTACACCAGTATGAAGTACATGCTTTGTGTTTAGCCTTGATTTGCTGTGTTTTACGGAAGTTTGAGTGTGGGTGCTTGGATGGATTTTCAAAGTGCATTGTGGGAATTTTCACCACCTAGAGAAATCTTTAGAAGATGTTGGTTGCTAGTGGTCTAGATTTTATTCATGTCATTGGATTACCCACAGTTATGACCGTGTGTTAACTGCTGGACTCTGCCAGCCCAATTTTTTATAGGTTATCTTCGGTTTATGTATTAGCCAACAGAGACAATGTAAAAAGAAGAGCTTTTTAAAGCACTATGAGGATCTATTTTGATTGTTACTCAGAGTTTATAATTATATCAAGATAATGACCATCAAAAATACTGTAAGGAAGATGGTACCCTCAGGAACTAAACTGGGGTTGTGGTTAAAATGCAACCCACAAGATCTACCAATCAAAACTTTCGCCAGTGAAAAAAAAAGGATCCAGTGGATCTCTTGGATTTACTTGCCAGTGCCTGCCTTCTGGGCACTTATCCACATAAGAATGTAAAAAAAGAATGGGAAAAAAGAAAAAAAAAGGGAAAGGTTTAAAGTGGCTTTTATGATCTTAGTGGCAACCTCTTTCTTGTTTATGTCTGGGGGTTCTTGGTTATTTGGGTTGGGTACCCATGCTGTTCCAAAAAAAGAGGGAGTAGGTGCAATGCAGGTCTACCGCTAGGCTATCAAATTCACATGGATCATGTTCTAGTCCCACTATAGGTATCAAATTCAGTTGTGATGTGACTGGTTCCTTGATACAAATAGGCAGTATCGAACCAGAGGGGGCAGGGGGCAAGCTGCCCCCCTGTGGGGAATCTTGGTCCCCCTGAAAAAATTGTGATTTACATAGACCTATCTACTAACACATATTTAATATATGCTTGCCCCCCCCCTGAAAATACATGTGCCGCCCCCCCCTTTGCCCCTGAAAAAAAAGCTGGTTATGCCACTGCCAAATCGGAACCTTAATCTAAACATAATCATCAAAAGAACCCTAAGTTGTTTTTCTTGCACTGTACACAAGAGATCAATTTTGTATATTGATTATTTTAAACTAAAAGTTTTTCAAGGCTAAAAACAATACCTTTTTCTCATTCTTTAACACCTTTATTAGTTATTAAGATTTTGTCCAACCAAATTTACCCAAGCTTTATATAGATCATTCCCTTGTTACTATGCCCTTTGATTGGCTGGAACATTGCGTATGCGCATTGGGCCTAGGAACCAATTGAATTGCATAAACAATATCAAGTGTTTTAAGAATACAAATTCGGATGATTCTCTCAAGTAGAAGCACATCTGTATGTCAGATTAGTCCCTCTACTTAAGGCTGACTCAGAGATTTCAAAATATAATTATTTTGGTAGAAATTAAATATTCATCAAGAAATAAGATGTCACCGAAAATGTTCAATTCCAAAGTTAGAGATGAATCGGATTTTCCGTTTTCATGCGCAACATTTTGGTGTGATCAAGCCAAAATGAGTCGGAAAGTCGCAAATATTGATGTTGAGATATAGCTAAACAATGGAGCAAATGGTCTTTTTTTTTCCTATTGTTTTTTGTCACCCTATCAACCTGATCAATATCTTTGAAGTAATTGGTCAATTTCCAATGGGGATTTCAGCATAATGTAAGCTTTTTTTTAAAAATGGTGCATACAGTCTGCAGGGGGGCTGAAAAAGTAAAATGGAATCTGCGCCGACTCAGACTCATCTGCTTGTCTCATCAACATTTTATGCACAGTTAACAGTGCCAATAGATAAACCGTGTATAACACAATTCCGGATCCGGATTTTATAACAAATTTGTGATTTTCTATATGAAGACTTCAATTTGAGCCTTAGTTAGTTCACACTGGATTAGTAATGGACAGCATTATGTACATGTGCAAAAGACATGATTTGTTTGAAAATTGAGTGCGCTCTCCATCGGGAAACTCTGAGTCGGCCTTTAAGCCAACTAAGCTTGCGGTGATAAAAACCCGCAACATTTTTTGTGAGCTTATGGATCAGCACATGTTCCTTTAACGCAAGGCCGGCCTACTCTCTGAATGTAAACGAATGAAAGTTTTACTCCCCAAAAGAGTGAAACTCTTTTAAACCACTCCAAAATGAGTGTTGTACTTCAAAATAGTGAATTTCCCCCCTCAAAAAGAGCGAACATCACTCCAAAAAGCGTGGATTCCACTCATTTTTTGTTGTCCTTCGTTTCACTCTTCAAAAAGGTTGTCCTTCGTTTAACTCCTCCAAACGAGTGGAAATCCACTCTTGGAGTGATTTTTACTCTTTTTGAGTGGAAATTCACTCTTTTTTTTTAAGGTAAAAACAAACCACTCATATTGGAATGGTTTACAGAGTTTCACTCTTTTGGGGAGTGAAATTCACTCGTTTACATTAGAGAGTAAATCTACAAGTATTGTCAAAGCCATTTACTAAACCATCATTTGAACTTTATATTTTTTATTTGCAAATAAGAAATCCCACCTGCTGCATACCATTTAGAACTTGTGAAAAAAAAAAATCTCAGAAATTTATATTTTTTCTACAATATTCTTTGGTCCAAATTTTGGACTTTTATCAAATGCATATCTACACCACCCATTTTTCTGGTGGAACGTGTATTCCAAAACAAAACCCTGCGTTGTTTGAGTACTGTCGGCAAAAGACTCAGTATGTGGTTTTACATTATAACAATACAGGGGGAACTAAAAGCTAACCGTGCATTTAGTAAACACTTGATAGAACCGCTTGAGAATACAGACATGTTGAGCATGCTGTATCATCTCGAGAGGCACAGGCAACTGTCTAGTTTGTTTACTATTGTGATGAGAGTTGGTTGTACTCATCATATTACATAAATCATATAACTTATACGGACTGCTATGGTAAATATGATCTATTTGGTTGGTAACTTTACTAGTACTACGCAGAGTGGTGTCTTGCCAATCTTATTCTCACCAGCCTTGGGTTTATGCTAATGGTTTTATGATGCATGATTTGTTTGGGGGGGGGGGTTATTTTGTTAGGTTTTGGGTTGCTGTTGACGGGCTTGATGTTCTTTTCATTGTTTGTTTGTTTGTTTGTTTTCTTCTTCCTAAAGCTATTCAAAATACGACCAGTCCCAAATGCTTGGGCCCATATTTCAAAAAGACTTATCCTGATGAAGCTTCATATGGGGTGTACCATATTGGGATCAAAGGTCACTGTAATGATAAATAGACATTCTTGAAAATCTATAGCTTTCATTCTGCTTAGATCAATACTCTGGATCACCAAGACTTAATAGAATAATTATTTGACCCCAGGTCCATATAGGGTGTACATAGAGGGAGTCAAATTAAAGGGAATACTTCTACAAATCTAAACTCTTTCCTCTATTGCTGTGACCACCAGCTTGGTGAGAAGACCCTGTATATACCGCTGTGAGAATGCAGACATGTTGACATGCCTGTAGTCATCTCGAGAGGCTCTGCACTGTCTAGTTTGTTTAATATTGTGATGAGAGTTGGTTGTACTCATCATATTACATAAATCATATGACGTTATACATGACTGCCTATGGTAAATATATCATCTATTTACGTTGGTACTTACTATATCTAATATATACTACAGAGTGGTGCTTGCCCATCATTTATTCTTACAGCACTTTGGTAATGGCTAACAGTTTTATTATCTTGATTTTGTGCTTGTTTTTTTTTTGGGGGGGAGTTATTTTGTTTAGTTTTTGTTGCTTGTTGCCACTCTGATATTCTGTCATTGTTTGTTTTTTCTTTCAAGCTATTCAAAATACTACCAGTGCCAAATGTTTGGCCCCATTCAAACAGACTTCTCATCAGAACCACAGCCCAAAGCTTCATAGGGGTGTACACAATTGGGATCAAAGGTCACATAGGCTGAAAATGGACATTCAGTTGACAACAAATTTTCATTCTGCTGTAAATCAATAACTTGATACCAACCACAACTCAAATAACACTGACCAAATACTATATAGGGTGTATATAGTTGGTGTCAAAGTCACTAGGCCCATTAAAATGAAGTAACGTCTAAAATCTATAATTAAAGTTGGCAATTTTCGCCTAACTTATTGTTTTCTTGCGTTCTTTCTTTCTTCTTTCTTTCTTCTTCTTACAACCTACTCCTCCTTACCGGCTTGACCTCTAGTACCTAACCGCGCTCAGCGTAATGACCTGCCCCAACTATATTGCATTGCTTTTGTTTGGGTCAGAAGGTCACGTAGGGGTCACAGGGGTCTAAAGTGTGGATTTTCTCTTTAAAATGTATCTTCTCCTAATTTTACATTCCTTAACCGCTGATGACCAAATGCACACAGAGTAATGGTTACGCCAAGCGCTACATGGTATGTGCTTTTGTTTGAGGTACAAATATCTATAAGGGCCGCAAAAAACTAACAGAAGTTTTCATAACCTTGGGCTAATTTCATTGGCATTACCTAGTATATAGACCATGGCACTTAACGTGTACAGGCAGCACTGTATGCATAAACCTGAACTTTTTGACCCAGGCTTGAGTGATCTCTGACACTTCTTTAACTGGAAGTGAACTGATCAGCCAGGGTCTTCTGTGTAGCCATATGTTCAATGCAATTTGTGTATATACTGTACACTTGTTGTTGATGCAGCCTTGCGTGTATGTGTTTATTTTTGTGTCTTTTTCCTAATCTAGCATATGAAGCCTTTACAATAAGAGTTGCACATACATGTAATTGTTAAACTTGAATGCATCACATTGGTAACGCTATTGAAGTGGATTGAGTTTATATTAATTCCTCTTTGGCTTTTCAAACTATTAATTTTGGAGGTTTAAAAATTGATCGACACTCTGACTATGGCAGAAGTGATACCACTAGCTTAATCCATAGTTTGTTATAATCGTTATATTCAGGTAACTCTATTTTGGAATCATGTGCAGGTTGGAAAGTAAGAATACTAGGGAACATGAGTGCGACAAATATGGTGATGTGGATAACCTTCGATTTCCTGATTGGGATTTGTTAGTTAAAAGTCGAGTTTAATTTTATGTGTCACATGGAGTTGCGAGTTTTCTCATATTAATGACAGGCTCTTATGAGATTCCTTGCATATCCCTGGAGATGCTGCATCCTTAGGTGTTGCTCATATTGGACCCAGATACAACATTACCATTTAAAAAGGAGTATACCCTGAACTCTACGATTCCTACTCCCACAAACTAACGGCTATCATCACGATTGGACCCCGATAACCACATTTACCAATTAAGGGGCATTCCAGAAAACCTATGAATTTATTCTCAGGCTCTAACAAATTAAATCGCTTGGCAATCTGAATGTTTCATACATTTTGTGATGTAAAGAAGACATTTGTGACCTCTTCATGCGACCACTCTTTTCGAGTCACAGGTCACAAACGCCTAACTTTCGCGCTCTTGCAAGAGCGCAATACTCTAGTTCTTTTCTTCAGTTGCTCTGACCACCAGCTTAGAGAGAAGACCTGTGTATCTCTATTCCTACAATGTCAACTGCCTGCTTTTGTTGATTGGTTGTGACTGGTGGACTTGTTACTTTAATTGTGCCATGACTAAGTCCGGTATTCCATCATTTCTTTCTTTCGGTTCCCTCGGTTCCTTCAAAATGTTACTAATGCTAAATGATTTAGGAAAATTGGTACGAAGAACCACTACCAAGGCCCCTATTAGGTAAACCCGCTTGGGATCAAATGTCACATGTCCTAATCTTTCAAACAAATCCAGTTTTGAAATAACCAGTTGCTTTAATAGCTGAGAAAATGACATTTGATGAGAGGTAATTTTGGTAACACAAATCTATGGGGAGTTATTTAGTGGTTTGGGGGGGTGTGGGAATTGACCTACGATTTCATGGATCACATAAAATCGATATTGCCCTCAACCTTGTTTGGGCCATCTTGGAACCGTGTCACAGTGGGACTTGAATGTTGTCTTCATGTGTAAAATTCATCTGTACTGGTGTAAATGTGGAGGTCCAGGTTCAAAGAAAATGGCCAATGCATTTGGCCACAAGTTTTTTTGATGCATTCTTATCCCGCTGCATTACTTAATTGGGTGCTTTGAGGTCATTTTGTGTAAATACACCAATGTATTGAATGGGTGCCTTTTTAGGTCGCTCTCTTCTGCCAAATATGCCCCAAGGCAGTGATTGGTTTTTTTTTTTTTTTGTTGTGAATTTCTTTTTAAAAGCACCCTTTTCATGTAATTTGTGTTTTTTTATGCCATTTGTGATAGCATTTGCCTTTATAATGCGAATTAGAATACTATGACTTCTGAGTTGTGGAAACCAAATTGGGTCTTTTGTAGTGCTTCATCTCCCATCCTTACTTTTCTTTTACAAAAGTGTGCTATCTTCAGCCCATAGTCAAAAAAATAAGAACATTTGCTTTGGACACAGTTTTTAACCATTTGGTCTCTATATTTTGGCTACAATGGTTGTACCTATAGGATAAATTCAATTTTATGGCCAAATTAGTGGTTTCAGAAAAATTTCCTGTCTCTATAAAAGGGCATTTGTCGGAACTCTATAAATTCCTTTTCTGCCATAGAATAGGTGCTTTGGGGTGTACACAGATAGGAGTCAAACGCAGGGGGCCAATTAAAGTGGTATTTCTTTGAAAATAATATGACTTCTTATTGTGCACAAATCAATTGCATCACCAGACTTGGTCAGAAGAATGTGCCAAGGTCTTTAGGGGTGTACACCAATGAGGGGTCAAAGGTCCCTGGGAGCCGATTAAAGGGGCATTATTAAAAAAAAAATCTATATAAAATGTTTCTTGTACCCAATCAATGCATGATCAACGATGGTCAGAAAAACTGCCTAACCCAAGGCATACAGAGGTGTACACGAACGAGAGTCAAAGTTCACATGGCGCCGATTAAAGGGCATTCATTGGCAGTTCATAAATTCCTCTTTTGCACCAGAATAGGTGCTATGGTCACCAGATGCTGTCAGAAGAACCAACTGACCCAAGGCCCCCCTATGGGAGTATTACAAACGTTGGGGTCAAAGGTTCATGTGGGCCGATTAAAGGGGATTAGTCGGATTTCTATAAATTCTTTTTGAAGCATGATCAATTGTAGATAATCACCAGACTTGGCCAGAAAAACCATGGACCCAAGGCCATTGTGCAAAAGTAAAAGTGCTTATCTCAAAAATTGTACCACTTTGCTAGGTAATGCCACCCATGAAACTTAAAGTGCCAGAAGGAGAGGGAGATTTTTGAGGATACCAATTTCTCTCAATTTTCACTGGATCCGTTGTAGACCGCCTACCGAGAACAGGTTCGAAGGTGTTTTGAAACAAACAAGTACAAAGGAAAACCGCAAACCTTGGTTTGAACATGCCTGCTATCACAATGTCCTCCACATAGAAACCATGCTTGACTTTCTGTCGTGCACGAACAGAAATATAAATCATCATCTTATTACATAAAAGGACGGCGTATTCGGCTAATTCACCTTCAATGATTCTAATACATTGGTAAGCCTTCCAAATATGCAAACAACGGGGTTCGACAAAAATGGGGGCGCTTCCCTTTTCTGGAAAAATCTCCTCATGTCTCTTTAACAGGAGCCAGTTTTCACTGATCTTACTCCAAATCCTTACGAGCTAACCACAAACTAAGGATGTGGCTCTCGGAGCACCAATTAGCTTAGTTTCATTTAGTGCACTTCCTGTTCCACTTTAAATTTTAAAAACTGATGGTGGGTCCCTAAACTTTTACTTCTAGGGGTCCACTTATCACATTAAATGAATCCAAGGATGGGCCAAGTGGAAATGCCCCTTACCCGCCATCTCCTGACAGGCCCCCTTATGATGACGTACACTCTTAGATGGACCGTAAGTACAGGACCCCATTAATTTTGTAGGTCTTGTTATAGAAAACTTATTATATCAGGGGTAATTATAACACAAAAATCCTACATTTTTACAGTGAAGTGGATGTCATTTAGATTAATTCTGTAGTTAATATTTAATTTACAGGGAAATCCTCTGGAAAATAACTCCAGATGTTTCCGTTAATTTTAATTTTGCAGAAGAAAACACTGGAAAGTTTTACCAGAGGATTTTGTTTGGGATGCTTTTGATGTGATTACCAGATCAGTGCACAGGATTTGTTGGATTTGCTTTTTCAAAATCAGCCACTTAAAAGGTGCTTGTTCCGATTTATGGTATTTGTCTATACTTGATATGAGCGCCTGGCACTTGCCACATAACCCCATCAAGTACTGTGAAAAACTTGCAGTTGTATGGGTAGACGCAATAATGCATGTTGCAAAGCCCTATTCAATAGTGCTAATCCAAATGTGGTAACCACTAAAAGGGCGGTCGGTTTTTTGTTACTCTTGGAATAAATGGTTTGAGGGCTCAAATTCGGACGACAATGAGAAAAATATGGCCTTTCATCTGATATCAAAATCGATTACTACTCCGGGTTATGGGTTAAATCCGGGGGGTCTCCAAGGACGATCGGAACACGACCTTTTAATTAAGCTATTTAGTGCAATGTCTTTTTAGTAGATTTTTGTATCATTATGCATAACAAAGTTGGCTTTTACAGAGATTTATTGATACACCTTAGCAAATAGTAAACAATGACCATTTAGAGTGATTTTTAGCCTAACACCAAGTATGAAGTCAAAATCTGTCAAGTTTTGTGGCTGTTATAAAACCAGGTAAAAATAGGCTAAGGGTTATTACCTCATTTTGAAACAAAAGGCATTCATCTAATTTAAAGGGATACAGAACAAATAGTTTCTCCTTATTTTGGGAATGGGGAAATTAAGATGCTAATTTAAAGTGTTAATCACATTGCAAACTGTCAAATCAAGATTTCTTCTGTCGTAATGTACAGTAGTAACCAGGCAATGGTTAACAAAAAACAGGCAAACATTAGGCACTAAATATAACTAATAGTGGTTACAATTATAAAGTGTCCTTTATATCATTTAAAAAGCCAGTAAGGTAAAATATATATCATCATATGCATGCAGAATGTTGTAAGTGCAATAGGCCATTGTCTATATTCACATCAAACATACTATTTATGCTAAGTCTTTGGTAAGTGACTCTTGAAATGGTTATTACTGTCACCTGAAGAACCTTTTAAAGAGCCAAACTGCACTCAAGGAAAGATAAATGAAAGGCGGATGGTCCGATTTAAAGACACTATCAGTGATTTGAAATATGTTGAAATTTGCAGAAGAGCTTCAAAGTGAAGGATAAGTCTGTAGAATTCTCATAAGTTACATTTTCAAGCTGTAGAATGACAGAAAGTAAGAAACGGCAGTGTTCCAAGTAACGATTCTCCATTCAATTACGTGTTGTACTTTGTAGTAAGTGTCCGAAACGGACAGTAAGGACTAAATCTCCGATTCTGTCCTTATTGGTTGGCTTCTGGTTCTTATCATTTGCAGGTATGTTAGGCTACCGGTACTTGTTACATACATGCAAAAAATCTGATCTTTTGATGCTTTTTCGATTTGATGATTTAGCAAGCAAATCATGATAGTGTCTTTAAGTATATAAAGTTTTCATCTGATAGAATGGCCTGTCACCCAAAAACCCCAATCTGTAAAGTTTCGTTCAGATATTTCAATCCGTTTTGATGTGACCAGCTAGAAAACATGATTTTGTGAGCTCCATGCCCGTATCGGGCCTGCCCGCTCTGAGGGGGCAAATTTTCCGGTCTTGGGAAATTTCCCTATCAGGCGGGGTCAAAAGGCCAATTCTCCCGTCAGAGAGCGAAAAAAAAGGCTGTGAGTTGATAGCATATTTTTTGCAATTTTTTTGTCCCGGCCAAAGTCGTTCGGGGGCAACATGCCCCCTTGGCCCCCCCGCCTGTTACGTACGCCACTGGTGAGCCCAATAGATTACTGTGTAAAAAACTAATACTTTGTTGACCAAATGGAGTACACTTTGCGCTAATACCTCCCAAACCAAACATCATTTTAGCCCTAAGGATTTACACAGGATAAATGAGAACAAATAGTAGCTTTCTTCTGATATCAAAATTTCGACCACTTCCGCTAAATTCCGGTTAAAATACTGGTTCTGGGGAACGAGGCTATTAGCGATCGGGGCCATGGGACCTTTAAGTGATCCTATACATGGCAGCACACAGATTTTTCACATGGCAGCTATTGTTACTTATGACATTCTGGCCCTCGAGGACTATCTGAACCTCAAAAACACTATCAAATTGGAGAAGTGCTCAGTAGGCCCCCGATTGAAATCAATTTTCACACCCAAAAAAAATTTGATTTACAGGGGATGGAAATCGGTTAGGTGTGGGGGGGAAGTTATGGTATATGGATGTGGGGGAGAAAAACTTATCAACTAGTTCTTCCAAGTTTCAAAACATTGTATGATTTACAAAAAAGTGGAAAAATTTGTGATAAATTTGCCGCTGCATCTCAGGTTTTACTATAGGTTACGTTTCCCTTAAAATATTCAAATGCACTTTACATTCACAAATTAAAGTCCAAGAAGTCTGCATGAAATCACACGTCAGATTTGCCAAAGTCTACTCAGGACCTCCGTCACTCTTAAACCCAAAATATTTGACAACTTTTTGACACCTCGTTTTTCCCCATCAAACTATTCCATATCCACATTCACCGCACCACATGTATGTGCATTTTCTCTGAATTCTGTGGTTGGACTAATATGATATTGAGAATCAAATTTACTTATAATCATGCCTGGTTCATGACCTGTCCATCTTCAAAACTAAAATAATGCCACCCAAACCATGCTGCACTAGCCGAGTGCCAACAAAACAAATTGATCTTGTCGCCACCGTCTCCCCTGGCTAGGCACCAGGGTTATTAGATGACCCCAATATAGGAGAAAGGAAAAGGCAAAAACAAACGTCCACGAAGTAACCAGTGACAATAATTACCCAAGCCATGGACTGTGTTTTTTGGCTTGTATTACTACGGGGGACCTACATGTACGTTTGGCAAAACCAAGGTGGTTTTAGAAAAGCACGTGGTTCCCTAGACGACCGCCAACAATGTTCTTGCCCCTAGCAAGATGATGCAGTTGATGTACGTTTATTCTGTTTAACGATCCCAGATGGCTTGCAGTTACAAATGATCTTTGAAAAAATCCCCACTTGCACTTTATCTTCGAGCACATGACGTGAATGCCAACACGATATGGTTCCTTCTCTTTTTGAAATATTATTTTTAAATGATTCCCATATGTAATATTGTTAATGACCCAATATTATTTTTTTTTTTTAATGATAGATGACAATTGATATCAATTTCAAATCAGGAATAATTCCAACCATCTCACAAAAAAAGAACATTGTTATGAAAAATCTGGTTCAGTTAGAACTTCTTTAACTGATTTAAGATTGATACCGGATAGGAAATTGTTCGTGATTTACTTTTATTATTGAATAGCAGCAACTGATTTGTCTCTATACTTCTTTTCTTCTTTTTTGTTCTTTTATAGCTAAAATAAAAGAATATATTTCTCTAGTTTTTTAAGGTTGAACGACTGACGCACCATTATTGGTGTTGCATATATAAAGTCAAATCACAAGAATAACAATGAAATCATAATGTCAGGACAGGAAAACATTAGTATTTTATAACCTTCTGCGATTACTTTGATCCGTCCAAAAAAGCAAGCCTTGTTACTTGTGGACTGATAAACAATAGCTTAGGTGCAGCATGTGTGATAGCATATGTACACAATTTATTTGGGGGAGGGTGACAATTGAAAAAATATTAAAAAAAAGTTAAATAATAGAAACAGAGGGGTGGAAATTCATTTGGTTCCCTTCGGGAGTTGAAGCAGTCTTAAAAGTTCATTTCTCAAGCAATCGGATCTTTTGCAAAAATTTTTGGGGAGAAAAACAAAGAATACATAATAAAAGTGGAGGATGGAGATTGGTTTACACAATGATCACTGCGCCAAAACAATTTGACTTATCTAGTCATGATGAAGGATAGATAGATTCGGAAACCTGCTTTTGCTTTCGTCATAATTCATCACGGTAGATATTTAAAATTGCTTGTTTTTGTATGTTACAGACTCAAGATATTGATTGATAGTGTGATGCTAATAGACCTCAAGCTGAAATAAGAAATGTCATCTCCTAACCCAGCACTATTTCGTTCAAAAATTGATTTTGCTTTTTTTTTGTTGTTGTGATTGTACCAAAACAACTCTTTTTTGGCGATATTTTTTTTAATTTAAATTAACACATATTGTTCTGTTTTGCAGGGTGGAATGAAAATTAGCTCAATCTTATATCACTATATTTGGACATATTGGGTTAATACTACAGGAAACAGATGGTGGTAAAAAAGCAGCAAGTTTGAATTTTATCATACCATTAAAAAAAGAGATTCAAAGGGTTACCGGCTGCCCGAATATTTTCATATCCGTCCAGGCGGCACGTATTCGGCGCTACTAGCAGTAAAATTTAGGTCAGTGACCGCTACTCGCCTGATCAATTAAGAGCGGGTCTGATTTTTCTTCTACCCAATAGCACAGAAAATTTGGTTATAGTACTTTACTTCCCGAAGAAAATATTTGTTTTTAATAAAGAACTGGCACATTTTTGTTCTATGTTGTTACGATTAAATATATTAGATGACTTAGTGGTATGATAAATTTACAATGTGTGCAGCCCGGGTCCGAACTAAGGGGGAAAAAGTGTGGTTGTGTCCAAGGACAAACCACTTGCAATTTGGTTGTCCGCCAAAACCTTTGGTTGTCGTATTTTGAAACAAATTTCTGTATATAACTACATGGATAATTAAAGGTGCAAACGAGAGATTTCACATAACAGGTGTCCCTAAAAATATGAAAATTCTGATTTTTGCACCAATATAAAGCTTTTATCAAACTTGCTCCCTATGTGAAAGGATTAAGCTGATTAAGCTGAGAAATTTCTTTGGTACCAAAACTGGAAATTTTAATTTCGTATAGGAGCCATACGAAATCAGCCTCTATGTTTTACATTGAAATATAAGCAAATCAAATCACATTTTTTCTCTCTTTAAGCATTTTTGTAGCCAAATCAAGGTAAGAAATCATAGTGGGTGTCTACTTATTATGAAATTACTATTCTTTTTTTTTTTTTTTTTTTTTTTTTTTTTTTTTTTTGACACAAGTATTTGGGTGCCTCAAAATCTCTCGTGCACCTTTAAATGATAATCTTATGTGGCCCGGCACAGGGGGGGAACTATTATAGGGGCTGCCTTAAGGCCTGTGTTAGGCCTAGTAAATTGTAATGACTAATGACCAAATAAAAGCATTTCTGAGTTAGAAATTAATGCTTTTCATTTGAAATTCTGCAGACTAGTTCCTTGTCTTGACCTTTAATAGTAAATAATTATTTAATAAAATAATAAAACCAATTATCTTTGATTTTATTAGCGTAAACAATCTGGACTTTATTATTATTTGGCGGTTTTTTTGGGTGCGTTTCGTGGAACTGGAATTTTACTTATCGGCGAAATATTACGAAAAGAAAATACTCAGGGTCCAATATTAACAAGTTACTCGGTTGTGTCAGGTTCTATGAATTGCGGCGTACCAAAAGTGACTTTGGCTCTAAATTTTATGGTTGTCCTTCGGACAACTGTAGTATCATTTTGGTTGTCCGGCATTCAATTTGGGGTCTTGTCGATAGGAATGCTGTGGGAGCCCCATGGTTACGTGGCATGGTAATTCCACGTATCAGAGCTCCGCTTCACCGATAACTAATAGTGGTTCAATGATTACGATTACTACACCATCATAGTTGAGCATTCTGTCTGTTTATAAAATATACATCAATGATTGATTTGCCTGGGTAGACTTACAGATTAGGGGTCAAATGGTCAAAATATGGGGAACTAAAGCAGCAATAAACTGCACTTTAAGCAGTTGCAGAGAGAGTAGAATTAGGAGGAAGGATTTTCTCTTTCTTAATGCGAAAACTCAATTGCAGAAGTAAGCGTCACTTTTTAGACAGGGACAAAGCAACAAATCTACCTTCAGGGGAATTTCACAGTCACATATTTATAAAATAACCAATGCCATACGAAATTTTCACATGTTACTGAATTGACGTAAAGTTCCCAGCCCAAAAGAATGTTGAACAATAGAATGAATCCAAAACAAGCTGCCACTCCTAGACCAGTCTAGACTGTCAAATTATTTAAGTGGTTTCACTTAAACAGATAATAGCAACAGATCTTTTTTAAATGAAGTTTTAAATTGATACATAAATTTGTTGAAGTTGATTCTAAGCATTATAGAATAGAAATGTAGTCCATTTGTTATATAATATTTCTTCTTTCTGCAAGAAGAAGAGACAAAAAATAATTCCAAAAATTTTAATGGAAATTTTAAGTGCCTGTTGTATCTACAATGTCACCTATCACCTTACAGCTCTATTTCTTAGGTATGGGCTTAATGCTAAAAAGTTAAATGAGAAAGCTTTTACTAAGTATCTCGTTGTCTTATTGTGATATTGAACCAGTTTTTACTTAGTCTTTTGTTAGTAGTATGTTAGTTGTACTGATTCTCCATAGAGTTGGTATTAGTCTTTTGTTAGAGAATTGTTTAGTGGCCTGAATTATCCATAGAGTTTGTATTAGTCTTTTGTTAGTAGTATTGTTAGTGTACAGCATTATAAAAGTATTAGGTTCCAGCTGCTTTGCCTTGCCACAGGAGGTACAAGATAATAACACAAATATTTCCATTGCCTGGGGGGAATTTCTAATAATAATCAACAATTAATAGTCTACCAGATCATAGAACAAAAGAGATTTGGTTTCACCGCTATACTAGACACAGAGAAACACAAAAAGGATCCCAACTAATTACAGGGACTTAAACTGGAAACTGACAAGAGCTGAGTTTATAGAGTGTTTTTCTGTATTTACTTTGTTTCTTTGGTCCATATTATTTGGGTCATTTCCACACTGTTTGGTTTATTTATATTTTTTATCGTATTTATTATTATGTAATTGATTTTTTATTGTCATTGTCAAAGACTTTTACTGGAGATTTTCTCTATTATTTTCCCTATAAGTTCGATTTGGGATGCACACAAGCATTAATAGGTGAATGGTCACGCAGCTTGGGCACAAAGAGCAAGAGAGATTTGTCACAAAATTTGCTTAAAAATGTTTGACAAAGGTTGCATTTGCACAGCACAAATTTGAGGTTTGCTGTGTGTGTACTAGAATCCTCTCCTCTCACTTTGGTTTCATCCATATAATTCTTGTGAAAATAGTAAAACGACAAATTGTGCAAATACTGCACACTCTCAAAAATAAAGATTCAATTTTGAACCTATTGTCCTCCATGTGGAACCCTCACTTCAAATAGTCTTAAAAAGGTTCTTTTATTTAAAAAAAAACCTCTTTGGTTCTTTGTGTTTAACAGAAGTTTTTTGTTCTGTTTAATGAAGCCTCTCATATTCAGGGCTTGAAAAAATGTAAATTTCCCAGGAAGATAGTTGCATTTCTCACAGATTTCCCACTATATCTTATGTATAAATTTCCCTCCAAATGGCCAAGTTTCCCTCCAAATGGCCAACTTTCCCTCCAAATGGCCAACTTTCCTGGGAAGGAGCTTCCCAAATTCCCCACTTTTTCGAGCCATGCTCATATTATTGTAGAACCATCTCAGAATGGATAAGAACATTTTGGGTTCAAGAACCCACATCTTTATGTGGGTTCTCACCCAAACAGGTTCTAAACTATTCTGTCAAGGTTCTGTAAAGCTAAAAATGGTTCTTTTGGGTTCTTCATTAGATCATTTCTTTAGAATGGTTCTGTACAGAGATAAAAAAGTTCATCGTCCAGGAACTTATACTCAGTGCACACATGCACCACAAATGTGTAGTTCAATCAGAATTTGCACAAATCATCTATGAGCGTGTTTCTACTGCTGACACAGCAGAAAACGGCTTTGCTGACCCGCTATGGACCCGGCTTTTTCCGTTATCTCAGCTGATTCTATTGAGGGGACATACCGGTTTGTGGCATGCTCGACTGCACTTACCGCTATCATGCTTTCGACAGACCCGGCCGGGGTCACAATATTTCCCCCTATTCCATAGAAAATTCCATGCATTTCTTTCTCTTGAGCAGGCTCTTGAGGTGTGTTTTACATGCACGTGTAGGCCTATTCCCTTCACATTATTTATCATATGGTCTTGAGTTATTTTGTATTTCTTTAAATGGATGTACCACCAGGTAGGTGTAAAGTAAAATAAAAGAATTATACGTATTCATCATGTATATTTTTGATATTGATTCACTTCTGAAATAAAAATAACAGTAACTGCTGATGATTTGAACGACGCGCACAGCGGAAGTCGCATTACCAGCATGGCCTTGGCATTATTTCCTGCCCAACACGGCAAATGCCGCTATCGGCTGTTTCTACTGGTGAAATAGCGGTATGCAACACGGCAAAAACCTTCTCAGACCAGGTTTGATTTTGCCGTACCGCATCGCGTTAAAAGACTGGGTCGGCCTGTTTCTACTGAGCTGGATAACGGATCGATCTGTGTCCGACGAGGTAAACGGCCCCAGTAGAAAGATGCTCTATTTAAGATTTTCACCCTCAACATATGTTGCTGTGAGGTTCTCTGGTTCCCAGCAAGCTGAGACCCCTTGTAATAAGGAGAAACATCCCCC
The DNA here is from genome assembly GCA_023653785.1 of Ophioderma brevispina. Lineage (NCBI taxonomy): Eukaryota > Metazoa > Echinodermata > Ophiuroidea > Amphilepidida > Ophiodermatidae > Ophioderma > Ophioderma brevispina. Next base: position 1,865 of record JAMKCH010001049.1, on the reverse strand, counting down.
AATTTTTTTTTCCATTGCAAGGGTCCACGCTCATCAAAAAAACAAAACAAAAAACTTGCAATGTGTTGTGATGAATACGGAAGTGCTCCAAAGCAAAACCAATGTGCCCAGCAGTGTTTTGGTGACAGTGACTGAATAATGTTTGAAAACTACACTACAACAAGAATAGAAATACAATTATTATCTTCCTGGAGATATTTCTTAACAGATCTGTGAAAGGGGGAATTATCATTGAAAGCTTGTACAGGTGTATCCAGGACCGTACGCAGGATTTTTTGGTAAAAGTGGACCTTTTAGTTTGGTAAAAGTAGACCTTTTTTGGTAAAAGTGGACCTGACTCCCCAAAATGGCCCTCTTTGGGACTTTTAGGACATCTCATCACCAAAGAGAGGACTTTCTTGTCAATTTTTTTTTCTAAATTTTGGACCTACTTTTTATCAAAAAGGGGAAAAAATCAGCAAAAAGTGGACCTTTTGCCCCTTTTGTAGAATGACCAAGACGCTCCTTTGTCAGTCTCCCGAAACATCCCATGACAGAAACCTCCATTTCAACTTGATTTACTTCATATGATTTGAATACATCTGCTGTAGATTTGAGAAAATTTATCAAAATTAAGATGAAAAGCTCCAAACTTTATCGGCAATGTTTGTTTGGAAAAAGAGATCAAGTATAGTCATGAAATGCAGTGCCAAGGCAGGGATAGATTTCACCTTTGCGATGGAGTTGACATCATTTTCTATACATTCACCACTACTCTGCTTTTCACCCAAGTACCAGGTGGTTGAAACATCTTTGTTTGTTTATTTAAAAAAATGTATGTGCCTCGATAAGTAATTGCATCTGTTGATGTTTGACTGGTTGAGGACATTTCAGCTGTAGATAACTATTGAATATGCAGCCTCTGTTGAACGCACTATAGTGGTAATATTAAGACATACTTGGCATAGATGCATAAAGTTTGTAGTGCACTATCATTCCACTCTGTGTATTTGCTATGTATTGATTCACGTGGCCCACTTTTTAAAGCACTGTTTAAATTTCTCATGAGGTTTTTAAGATAGAAGTATTTTCTTGCTTCAGCAAGCAAGAGTGCAAATAAGTTGTAATGGTGTATACCGCTGTAATACCAGGCCTGATGTAACACAGACTGGGTAACATACACGGGAAATGTTCATTAGTATGCTAACGGGAAAGTGCGTCTCATTGAAATCGATGGATATTTGAGCTGGACACATAACCTTCTTAAGCATGTAATGGTACGGTACACCCCAAATCACCTCCCCTCATTTGCTCTTGTTTTATTGCCTTCATTACCTGGAGGGGTAGCTATAGGTTATACTCATAGAAACAAATTACTTGCGATAAGAACGTAAGGTTTTACTGCTTGATACTCCCCTTACAGCATACATATTAACTGTAGCTGTTAAGTGTGAGCCATTAAGCAACCTCAAACATTCAAGAAGACAGTCCAGTTCTGTCATATTTTAAGCTTTGAAGGCCACTGTTCCAGTTTAATTAAGTTGGAATCAATCCATTCAAGCAGTAAAAACAAAAACAAACCAAAAAAACACTTGAATCAAGTAATTCAGACTTAATTGAGTCTGACTTTACATTTTATTGCATACATATTATTTCATATTTAAAAAAATATATATGACATTGGTAACACAGAAAACAACAACTAGTCAAAATGGTGTCCTTGGTGACTAGTTATCCGGGCTAGTTATGCCGGACTAACTTGGGCGACTAGTACCTAGTCACCTGACTATACTTTGATCAATACCAAATTGGCAGGAATGTTTTTACTTTTATTACTATGAAAAAATTAGCCGGCCTTTTAAAAGTTACACACTTGCATTGTCTGC
>JAMKCH010001048.1:0-45180 GCA_023653785.1 Ophioderma brevispina | reverse complement strand
AATTTTGCAATTCCTCTCTCTTTTTGTTGGATCCCTTTTTGCCTTTGCAATTTTTTTCTTTCTCTAATTAATTTTCTTTTCTTCTGTTCCTTCTGAAGTTGCATTCCTTTTCTTTTTGTTCCATTTCCATCTTTTTTTTTCATTCCTATTTCCAATTCCTTTTGATTTTCAAGTTCTTTAACTTGAATGCATCACTTTTGCCCTGTTTCCCTGATTTCTTTTCTTCTATCCTATCCAAAATATGAACTATCCCAAACATCTTCCTGGACAATTTTTCATCAAACTTTTTTGAGACTTTGGCTTTCTCATACATGTTTTTTGCCCTCCAGCCTTCAATGCTGGCTAGTTTCATTTACCTCAGGCTTTCTCAGCTCATCAAACTTCTCCCAAGTTTTTGCCCATGAAAACTTCTGGATCAAACTCCATTGTGATTGTCCTCTACAACACACTATACTCACTTGAACCAAACTACAATGGTAGTACTGGTAATACACACAAAATTTGTGTATGCCAAAATGTGTCCCAATATTACAATAGTATAACACTTTTTAGGTTTGTAAATTCTGAACAATAGGTTCAAATTATCTCAATTCAATTCTCGGAAAATGAGCCCCCAATTCTGTTAGACGTCTCGTAGACTTCAAGGTCAGAAATACCTTTCAAACCAAATAAATGAGCCTTGTGCACAAATGACCTAAATTATTATAATAAACAGTTTTGTAATGATCTGTTAATTGGTTCAAGGAATTTGTATCGTCCAAACAAAATTACATTAATTAACATTTAAGATTATACTATAAAGAAAAAAGAGTCTAGTACCTATGTTTGAGGCGTTGCGTTCAACGATGATATTCCTCACAGCGAAGACTCCAAAAATGACAGTATTCAAGTTTCACCTTAATTTAACTCTTCAACACAAATAAATGAGCCTTGGCCACAAATGACCACATATTCTAATAAGCCAGTTTTAATGATCTGTAATTGGTTCAAGAATTTGGTCATGTCCAAAACAAAATACATATAATTACACATTTAAGATTATCCTTATAAAGGAGAGTTTCTAGTATCCTAATGTTGAAGGCGTTGCAGTTAAGCGATGATATGTCCTCACAGGCGAAGACCCAAATGACAATATGCAATTTCACATAATTTAAAAACTCTTCAAGGTAGTATATTCCATGGGAATCTTCTTCCGTCCTGAAGATAACTTTTGTCCCGCAGTTCAAGCTAAAGGTTTAAATTAAGGAGGTCCTCGACACAATCCACAGTATATCAGTCCAATAACACCACGATTTCTATCTGTCCAAATTTGGAATCTTATTTTGATTCCCAGCACTTTTGGCTCAAAGACCGACAGTAGAATAATTACGCAACTCTGCTCACATGGAATTATATATCCTGGCACTAGGTACTTGATTCTGTCTCCTTAAAAATGCAGAGTAAAAACTTAGCTATCTTCTAGCTACTTGTTAGTAGTGGAACTGCTGGTCGAGAGTCCTTCCAGTGATGTATTTAAACCCACTCACAAAGATTTCCCCTTGCTGCCAATAATCATTACATCAGCCTCATGCAAAACAACCTTTACACTAGCTGACCAAATCGAAGTTCATCACCGAATTACATCACTTCATAGATAATACACTCTATGGGGAAATTCCTTGATCTTAACAAGTGTCTGATCTCAAAACATAAACAAGTTTCTAAGTTTAGCATCCTTGGGGAATTCCCCACTTCCCCTATTGGGCAATCTAAACAGCGTTGCACTTAGCAAAACAACTCTTGGGAATCCCCTTTTCTCTCTTTTCTAGTAAACAAAGTGCTTTTCCCGTGAGAAGTCTTCTCAAGAAAAATTGAGAAAATAAGATTTTTGAAAAGTTTAAATTCAGGAAAAATGGAAGGCCATATAAACAGCGCCCATGTAAAGCAAGGCCCAGGACCACCGTTCGTCCACAAGTGTCAGCTCCTTATTTTAATCTCCTTGGACTAACCAAGCTAATAAATGAGATGACTCCGTGCAGGGTGGGACCGAGGCCACAATGATTGAAATTTCTGCCACAGAAGTGAAAGTTAGGAGAATTCGTTGTTAGAATTTCAAATAGTCATGACACTTTTGCTCTGCGTAAGTGTTCACAAAATTCAACCAGACTTTTGGGACAAATACACCAAATTTTGATTTCCAAAGATTTTAAGTTTTTGTTTTTTAGTTACTTGTTGGTTTTTATAAGAGTAACTAATATTCTGTGATAAATTAAGCGAAGTAGGGATTTAGCGGAATTTCCGTGTTTTACAAACCGCCGCTCTTATACTGCACCCGACGCCATGTGCTCTGCAGAAAATAGAGGGGGCGCGCGCCGGGCCGCCCCCTCTAAATCCGCCCCTGGGGGAGGGGTCGGGTGGTGCGCTTAGGGTAGGGTGAGTGCATCGGGGAAGGGTGCGGGTGCATCGGCGAGGGGGCTGGTGACCTCATTGATGGCTGGGTGACCTGTGACCTGAGTACCTTGGTGACTTCGTTGGGGACCTTGTGACCCCATGCCGATCTTGTGACCTCACGTGACCTTGGTGTGATCCCGTGTGACCTTAGTGACCTCGGTGTGACCTTGGTGACCTCATGTCACCTTTGGCCCATTCACAAATCAGTGTGCCGGGGAGCAGTCGGGGTGGGATGCGACGGGGAGGGGGTGGGCGTGTCAGGGAGGGGACAAGGGTGGGGTGCATTGGGTTGTGCCGGGGAGGGGAAGGGTGCATGGGGGAAAGGTGGGGTGGCTTTGTGACGACCCCATGCGACCTCGGTGACCTTCAACTTCAACTTTATTTCCATAAAAATCATGTTACACAAAAGCAAATTACATAGACAAAATTTATGGAGGAGTTGACCAAAAGGCCAATAATACCAGACTGGGGTCAACCCCTGAAAGTTATCTTAAGATAAGGACATACAATCAACAAAACACCAAGAAACGGCTCAATGCACGATGATTTAAATTACTCAAATTGAAATTAACAGCATATTACAGTATAATAAAATAATGCAAAAACTATTCTTTATATTTGGAAATAAGTTCACTTTTAAATTGTTTGCGAAAGCGAGGTACTGATTTCGAATTTTGTAGATGTTTCCCAAATTGTTCCACAGAATAGGACCAGATGTTCGCACGGATTGATCAGTAAAAACTTTCTTATTTCTCGTAAGATTGTAATTGTTGATATTTCTCGTGCCATACTTGTGAATGTCAGACCGTTTACTAAAATAGCCGTCAAATGTACTTGGCAATTTGTTAATGGAATATTTGTATATAAATATACCAAGCTCTAGTTTGTATATATCTCCTATATTTAAGGCGTTATATCTGGCAAATAAGGGTGCAGTATGGCTTCTGTAATTGCTATTTGATATTGTCCTCACTGCCCATTTTTGAAGCTTTATTAATTTATCTAGGTACGTTTTACAAGTACCTCATGTGACCATGGTGACATTGTGTGACCTTGGTGACCTCGTGCGACCTTGGTGACATCATGTGACCTTGGTGACCGCATGTGACCTTGGTGACTTCATGTGACCTTTGTGACCCCATGCGATCTCTGTGACCTCACGTGACCTGGGTGATCTCGTGTGACCTCATGTGACCTTGGTGACGCTCTGTCACCTTCTGGCGGGTGGCCCCCATTCACAAATCAGCATGTGCCTGGGCGCGAGTGTGGTGTGATGCGAACGGGGAGGGGGGGGCCGTGTCCAGCGAGAGGGGTGCATTGGGGTGTGCCGGGGAGGGGAAGGGTGCATGGGGGAAAGGTGGGGTGGCTTTGTGACGACCCCATGCGACCTCAGTGACCTAATGTGACCTTGGTGACATTGTGTGACATTGGTGACCTTGTGCGACCTTGGTGATGTCATGTGACCTTGGTGACCTCGGTGACCTCATGTCACCTTTGGCCCATTCACAAATCAATGTGCCGGGGAGCAGTCGGGGTGGGATGCGACGGGCAGGGGTGGGTGTGTCAGGGAGAGGGTGACCTATGTGACCTTGGTGACCCCATGTGTCCTTGGTGACCCCATGTGACCTTGGTGACCCCATGTGACCTTTGTGACCCATGTGACCTCAGTGACCCCATGCAACTTTATAATAATAATAATCAGCATTTATATAGCGCACTACAAAGAACACAGCACTTTACAAAATACAAACATAATAACAGAGAAAATCAGTCCTTTGGAAAGAGATGAGTTTTCAAAAGGCGTTGAAGATAGAGACGGACGGCGCCTCATGATGTCAACAGGAAGTTGGTTCCAAAGTTTTGGACCACAAACTTGAAAAGCCTTGTCACCAGCTAGGTGTTTCGAGCGTGGTACTTTGAGCCTGGTGGCATCAGAGGAAGAGCAAAGTCGATGTCTGCTATCTTCAGAGTTAGAGGTGTTGTACAACTCAAGGACATTGCTAAGGTATTCTGGGAGGAGAGCATGGTGCACTGGTTAGGGTATTCGCCTTTGGTGCAGAAGGTCCCCGGTTCGAGCCCCCTTGCTGGGATTTAATTGGGTACTAAATTCTGGATTTGATTTGTAAGAACTATTGATTAAAACTGGAATTCCGCTCTCCCCATGGTTCATTTGGACTTGGGCAAACGAACCATGAGAATACCCCGTCCTTCGGAGGGGACGTTAAGCCGTCGGTCCCATATACATGGAGAATCACGCCTGTATATGTAATTGCAGCCAGTGTCGATAAGAGTAGGGTGAAAACCCCTGGCTGTCCCAATTCGTCCTGGATCCCTGGGCATCATTGGAAAGCAGTGTCTGAACACTGAATGATCTACCCAGGCTAAACAAGACAAAAATAAAAAAAACACACCTGCCTGTGGAGTGATTTGAAACAGTAAAGCATGATCTTGTATTTAATTCTGTTCTCAACAGGTAACCAATGGAGACTGTTTATAAGTTTTGACAAGCTCTGGTCTCTTCCACATGCAAAAACCAATCACGCAGCTTTATTTTGATGGCGCTGAAGTCGCCGGTGACCTCATGTGATTTTTGTGACACCATGTGACCTTAGTGACCCCTGTGACCCATGTGACCTCATGTCACCTTAGTGACCTCATGTCACCTTAGTGACCTCATGTCACCTTTGATCCCATTCACAAACCGTGACGGCAGACGACACTAGCGGTCCAACGATTTACTTCAAAAACTTGGTCACTTTGTATAACACTTCTCTCCAGTGCATTTGTTCTCTTTCTAATCATCATTGCCAAACTTCATCATAAAGCAAGTGATCATGCAACCAGGCGACACTTGTGGTTCGAGAACCGCCTTGTTATGCAATATCTGTTGATGAAATTATTAAAATGCCTAACAGTGAATCACCTGGGATTGATGGCATTTGCCCAAAACTACTTAAAATTGCTGCTCCATTGCCGCTCCAATCATTTCTTTTTCACTAACTTACATTTGCAATTTATCCCTTGCAACCTCCATTTTCCCTCAAGATTGGAAAACAGCAAAAGTAACCCCAATTCATAAATCTGGTGACAATTCCAAACCTGAAAACTATCGTCTGATTTCTGTGTTAAATGTTATTTCAAAGATAATTGAAAGATCTGTACATGATCAACTGTATACTTATTTAAAGGGGGATGGCTCGATTTAAGGATATGAAGTTTTCATCTTGATAGATTGGCCTTCACTCCAAAACCCCATCTGTAAAGTTTCGCGCCGATATTTCAATCCGTTTAGATGTGAGAGCTAAAAACGTGATTTTGTAAGCTCCATAGAGTACTGTGTAAAATTAATATTGGTCGACCAAAATGAAGCACATTTCCGCTCATAACTTCCAAACCAAACATCCTTTGGCTGTAAGGTTTCACAGGATAAATGAGAAAAATAGTAGCTTTCTTCTGATACCAAAATATTGACCACTTCCGGTAAAATCTGGGGCTTCTGGGGACGAGGCTATTAGCGATCGGGCCATGGACCTTTAATGTCAAACAACATGTTACATTCTAGTCAATCAGATTTTAGGAAATTCCACTCAACTACAACGACACTTCTAGATGTAGAAGATTTTATCTTAACTAATATGGATAATGGAAATGTCACAGCTGCCTTGTTCCTTGATCTCAAAAAAAGTTTTTGATACAATTGTTATATTACCCTCAAAATTTTGATTAAATATTATTTTCTCAATTTTATTTGAGAAAAGATTTCTCACGGGAAAAGTACTTTGTTTACTATAAAAGAGAGAAAGGGGAATATCCCTAGTGTTGTTTGTACAAGGTGCACCTGTTAGATTGCACAATAGGGGAAGTGGGGAATTCCCCAAGATGTAAACTTCGTAACTGAGTCAACTTGTTTATGCTTTAAGATCAAAACATTGTATGATCTGGGGGATTCCCCCATAAAGTTATATATGGGAAGTGATGTAATTCAGATGATATAATTTATGTGAATTCCAATTGGTCAGCTAGTGCAAGGTTATGTTTATGCATGATGCTGTGGTAATGTCTATTTTAAGACTTGGGAACTTTGTGAAGTCAGTATATATATAATGGAGATTTGAGTAAGGACTCTCTGCCAGCATCCACTAGTAACAAGTAGTTAGAAGTCATAGCTAGTTTTACTCTGCATTGAGGAGCAGACCTGTAAAGTACCTAGTGCCAGGATTTATAATTCCATGTGAGCAGAATCGCTGTAATTATTCTACTGTTGTCTTTGAAGCCAAAAGTGCTGGGAATCAAAATAGGATTCCAAATTGTGGACAGATAGAAATCGTGGCAATTATCTTGGACTGATATACTGTGGAATATTAGTGTCGTCGTGGGACTTATTTAACCTTGTCGCCTTGAACTGCTGGACAAAGTTAACTTCAGGACTGAGAAGATTCCCATGGAATATATTATCTGAGGAGTTTTATGTGACTTTGCATACTGTCATTTTGGAGTCTTCGCTGTGAGGACATATCATCGTTGAACTGCAACGCCTTCAACATAGGACACTAGAACTCTTTATAAGTATTATAATCTTAAATATTGTGTGTAATTTTATGTAATGTTGTTTTGGACATACCAAATTCTTGAACCAATTACAAATCATTAAAATCTGTTATATTGTATAAAATTCAGATCACTTGTGCACAAGGCTCGTTTATTTGTGTTTGAAAGGTATTTCTGACCTTAGACGTCCACGAGACGTCATAACAGAATCAACCATAGGCTCCTTATAGATAAGCTCAAGGAACAAGGCATCTGTGGAAATGAACTTTCTTGGTTTATTTCCTACCTTAATGATCGAAAACAGGCCGTTAAAATCTGTACTAGTTTTTCCAAATTCAGTAACATAAATATTGGTGTTCCACAAGGTCAATTTTAGGGCCTTTACTCTTCATCATTTATGTAAATAGTCTCCCTTCATGTGTAAAAAATTGCAAAACAGTTATGTATGCTGACGATACAACTTTGTTATTTAGTGCTTCTGACCCCACTTCACTTCAACGTAATCTTGATGTCAATTTAAACAATATTGCAAAATGGTTCCACAATAATAAACTAACTTTAAATGTAAGTAAGACCAAATTCATGCTTTTTGGAACACCCAAAAATCTTATTAAATTTCCTAATGTTTCTTTGATTTATAATAATAATGTTATTGAAAAAGATAATCACTTCAAATATTCTTGACAACAATATGACATGGCACAATCACATTGACAGTTTATCCTCAAGTATTTCCAAACGTTGTGGCATTATACGCCATTAATATTATTTACCTAGAGATGTTATCAAAATGTTGGCTGAAGCATTAATTATGCCACTATTTGACTACTGCAGTCTGATTTGGTCTAACTGTTCAAATGATCTACTATAAAAAAAACCAAAACATTCAAAATAAGCTGGCAAGAATTCTCTTGTCAGCTGATTTAAGGACGCCATTTGATAACATGATGGACTCGCTTCAATGGGTGAAGCGTTGGAATAATCATATCCTCATCATTGTTTTCAAGTGCCTTACAGGGTGTGTACCAAATTATTTATCTTCTCAGTTTAAGTTTACTAAGTCTGTTCACCAATATCAAACTAGGCATCAGGTATCCAATACACTGGTCATTCATCATTCAAACTCCAATGCAGCTGAACACACCTTCCGTACAAGAGCAGCTATCTTATGGAATAACCTTCCTCACAATGTGCGTCCAAATTTTGAAAATTATACAACAAAGCAGTTTAAAAACATCCTGTAGGCATTTCTCTTGCCATGTAAATTACTTTAACTGTTCACTCTACTACATGCTGCATGCATTTTTTTCATTCCTTTAATATTGTAAAACTTGTAGATAATGTACATGTACATTGTGTCCCAAAATAACTGCAATCCTTTCAGTTGGTGCTATAATTGCAAAATTACTGAGAATTATTCAAATTTTATAACATATTCTAAATGGCAATATATTTTCGTATATCCTGTCCGATTTTTATACGGTTCACTGGTTTTGAAAACAAAGGCTATTACGCTGCCCTACCTCAAATTACCCCATTCCAAGTTTGGAAGATTGTTGAAGCAGGTTCACCACATTGAAAAGTTGAATATAATGTCTTTCAAATACTAAAATTTTCCCTTGTACTTATCCTGTCATTTGTTTTTCAAAATAAATTACTAATATAATTGTCGGCGTTGTTTTAGCCATGTATTTTATCGTCTGTAGGACCTACAATGTTTTCCTACACTCATATCGTATTTAGAATAGTAACATAACAACTTGGCCAAATTAACTCTGTTTTGTCTGACAAATCCAAGTGAATATTGTAAAATGCACTGGCAGGAAATACCAATGAATGGAAATAGTATTAATGGGTGTTGGCAACTTCCTAGTTCTGGTATGGAAACAACAACAAAGAGACAAACAAAAAGTAATCACTGAAAATTAATGAAAATCAAACTTGAGTTACATCAAATGCTATGACAATGTCATTTGTGAACAGAGAACATTTTTATTTGTCAAAGATAGGTTGTCATAAACTAAATATTTAGTTGACAAGGTTATACTGAGTTAATTGAACCAAAATAAAGAGGTAAGGATAAAGAAAGAGCCAGAAGAAGAAAAATAAACAAGCATCTATGTACTTAAGCATGCTTTGAACAGTATGTGGAGAAAATGTTACCCTTTATGAGTTTAATACAAAATTTCAAAATTTTAAAAATAATAAGAGTATTGCATTTATTTTGGGACATGCTGTATAGTGTAATTTTAATTCTCATGTAAATCAGGGCCAACTTGAAAAGCAGTGTAAACACTGAATGTTGTTACCCTGTGGAAAGAAAGCACAAATAAATAATAACATGAGTGGACCTTTTTCTTTTAGCATATTTTACAATTTTGTCATAACAGGTGGGAAAATCCCTCATAGATGAGCCATTTCGGCCCATCTTTGAGGAATTTACTCATTGTTATTTTCAACATTGAGAGCTATGTTAAATGGAAAAAGGTTGACTGATGTAGGATTAACTCTGGTTTAGTCCCAGATCTAAAGTTACTCTTTTTTTAGAATACCAGGCAAATATCTCTAATATTCTCTAATAAAATAATATTCTCTCATCATAATGACTTTTGCCGTGTACTTGAAGATATATTGGTTAATCAAGTTGAATCAATTGTTGATGTTTTGGATGCATCACCAATAATTTTGAAACTAATAAAAACAATAAAAAAAATAAAATCATTACATTTGTTGGAGTATTGCAAATGTATGACAAGAAATGGAACAGCAACCATAAACTATGTGACAATCCCACATTTTTGGGTGCCATTATAACATCGCGATCTGAGGACCGCTAGTGTCATCTGACCTTTGCGGATTGTGAATGGGGGCCAAAGTGACTGAGGTCCCAGTGGTTACATATTCTGTGTCACCGAGTGACTGGGGTCACCGAGTTACATGGGGTCACCGAGGGTGACATGGGGTGTCACTCGTCACATAGCGTCATCAGGTCATATGGGGTCACCAGTCAATTGGTCACCAAGGTCACATGGGGTTCCCAAGGTCACGGGGTTCCCCAAGGTCACATGAGGTCACCAAGGTCACCACCCCTGGGGTCCCCGCCCCCTACATGATGCACCCTCCCCGCTCCTCCCTGATCCAAACCCATACACCTAACCCCTCCCCAATGAATGCAACAAAATATGACATGAGGTCACCAAGGTTCACACAAGATCACCAAGGTCACCCACCCCCCCTCCCCGAGCAACCCGCCCCAACTATCTACTCCTCCCCCCCCTCCCCTATGAACCTTCTAACCCATCCAACCCATTCCCCTACCCGATGCACCTTACCCTCCCCCTCCCCGATGCACCTTACCCATCCCCTCCCTGATGCACCCCACCCCCGACCCCTCACCGACGCCCCTACCCCTCACCGCCGCACCCCCGACCCCTCACCGACTCACCCCCGACCCCTCCCGACGCACTCCACCACCCAGATCCCAACCCACACCACCCGGTTCCCCTCCTAAACAACCCACCCTTCACTTCCCCTCCCAACACCCCACCCTTCAAAAAAAAAAAAAACTTTCCCCTCCCAAACACCCCACACGTTCCCCCTCTCCCAACACCCCACCCTTCCTTTCTTCCCCTTCCCCAACACCCCACACCTTCCCCCTTCCCTACACCCCACCCCCCTTCCCCCGTCCTAACACCCCACCCTTACCCCCCTCCCTATGAATTAAACACACAAGATGTATGCATAGTATTTTTTCACATGTAGGGCACCTTTCATGATTAGGTGCCACGTTTTGCATTTTGGTTTTTTTCCTCCTAGCATTTTCACAAACAATATGGGATCCCAGTAATTGTTTTGGTGTTTAACAACAACCCAGGGTGGCGCCAGGTGTTGGCATGGGGGCGGGCCGGCCCCCCCTGAATTTTCGAAATTTAGGAAAAACAGGGGTTTTTGAAAAAATTAGTGTTTTTTAATACAAATGATTCAATTTGTACGAAAGTTTCGCCCCCCCTATGATGTTTCTCGGTCGCCCTCTAATGATTTTACACCCTGGCGCCGCCCCTATCAATCCTCCCTATGGGCCGTCTACCACTCCCATAGCTTACCAACTCTGCTCTGCACATGTTTATGAAGTGCTGTGATATCATAATGGTGCCTAAAATGGCCATTTTCCTCTGTGTAAAACGTGAAATTTAGGTTATTTTTTAGCAGCGCCACTATACTTCAACCGCACATGTTCCTCTCTATTCCTCTACTTCTCGTACGCGTGTTATTTGTGTTAGAGAAAAACCCACATTGTATGTAACGATAAAATTTACTTTACGGCCATAGCTGTTCGTGGGGTAGCTATAACGATAAAGACGTAATTTGACCTTCCGGTTTATGGTGGAGAACGCACATGTTGTTGAGTTGTGACCGTCACATAAGAACCACAATACGGAGAGGGCTTTTTTTTGCATAATTATGAACCCCGACATCACGCGCGATTTTTGCTCAGTGTTTATGTAATACAATGACGACTGATTAAGATGTTAAATTTCATTGGGACTGCAAATAACAATGTTGTAAACGTATCTATCCTATTGCCCGCCGGTAAATTTGACCTTCGGGGGGTTTATTTTTGCGTGGTTTGTGGGTAATCGTCAGTAGGGTATGAGACGGACCAAATGGTTTTACTGTAGCTACCAATACACATTCCCAGTCCTCCCTTTTGGCAAGTAACTGAACTATCCGTCATGTATATCGGTCACCGTAAAGTGTGGATTAAGAATGTTTGGAAATATGCGTGGTAAATAAACGACAAAACTTTAAATTGATGTGTAATCATCGTTTTGGAGACCGCTGGTGGGGTTTTGGACCTCTTTTATGGGGATTGTTTTTTGCGTGGTTTGTAGGGGGTTTTTGGGGAATCGCCAGAGGTATCGCGTGGCTTGGCGACTTGGAGATGACGTCAATTTTACGTTTTAGAGTAGCCATTGTCTGCCAGTGTGTCAAGGTACCAGTCCAAGTCAAGTCATTGTTGGTACTACTAAATGATCTACAGCAACATGAGCCCGGCGCAAACACTTCACGGCGTTACCAAATTACAATTCTTGGGTCATCGTGAATTAAAATCCTGAATAAAGAAACCTGTTGCAACAACAAAGATAGAAAAAGGTATGCATATGTTTAATAAACGTGATGACCAAAAGTCTACATGATTTTTTTTAAAAACCCGACCCCGTTTAAAACATGTAAACATGATAAGTTGTGACGTGACCCTTTCTCGTCCCCCACCGGCGTCATGGTATCTGTAAAAGGGCCTCTTTTCATTTGTCATATTTTACTCAAAAAGATCAGCAAAAATACAGGCACCGGAGAAAACACCAGCTTGAAAATAACTCTTATGTTGTATTTTGTTAAGCATTGGTATTTCTAATTCTTGCAACATGACTGCAAACAATGTTTCTCTTTAGTTTTTACCAGGGGTGACACTCATGTGAATCGGTGTATGAAGTTGTGCATTAGTCAGCACTTTGGTTACTCTTACACACTGGACAGTGGCAATTTCAGCAAATACTCTAAAAAGTTATTAGAAACTACAGTATTTGGCTGTAAATTTGTAATAAAGCCAAATACTGATACTATTAATAATAATAATGAAGTTTTCAATTAATCCGATTAAATACTAAATTAGTATGAAAAAAGTAACTATTCTTTTGTAGGGAAATCCTGCCCTGGCAAACAATCAGCCAACAAAACCCTGTAATACAGCTTTTTTTTTCATGTTTCAAGTCACGCCCTCTTATTTTACGTTTTGAATGTCCGAAATATTTTTATAAGAGAACTGCAAATTTTAGAGATAGCACCGTAAAAATGGTCTTTGAAATTTGTTGGATAGGCCCACTCTCCTCATTTCATCTCATAATACTCACTGCAATCAAAATCTGTTTAAATCTTGTTTTTAACCCGAGATTATTGTTACAAAAGCATACTGTAAAAAATAATCCTTAAATAAAACAATTTAAAAATAATATTTTTCCGCAGCGTACCGTATTTAATACATATGTTGGCACCTTAATGCCATTATAGTAGAAATTGATAGTATTTTGCACCGGTGCAAAATTTGCAAATGTACTTCCGTTTATTATTCATTCCACTCCTCGCCAGTAGATCTAGATATGTCTTTCCCCATCGGCGCTAGCGCTCGAAATCCGGGGAGGGGGACCTCTAAACATACGCGTATCGGTACAGCTTATCACTCTTCCAAACATCGGCTCATGTTTATGTTGTAATTGGAGTTTCATTTAAGCCATAAGTTTCTACAAATATCAGTACCACCACGAGGGGGGGTGGGCACTCCCAGCTTGGCAGTGATCCGTAATATGTAAGTCTGTTAGACCCACCCCTTTTTTCAGCACCCGTTGTCACCCAAAGACCCATATTTTTTGAAAACCTTAACCAAAGACCCCATAGTTTTTTTTTGAAAATGTATCCCATGTCACCCATGCAACGACTAATTTCTAACTCCTATTTTAGGGGGAACTTTAAAAATCATTGGCCAAAGACCCCCATATATTTTTGAAATTTTCAAAATCTCCCCCAAGACCTCATTTTGGGAAAATTTTGCATATTTTTCCCTCGGAAGGACCCCTAATTTGGGGGCATTTGGGCTGTCTCTCCCCCCAGACATACCCCATTTTATGAAATTTAATCAGTCCTCTGTCACCACCGACTGCCCCTGGTTTGGAACACGACCAAATCCATTTCATATGTGAATGCCCCCTCCCCCCCCCCCCCTGGATTAAATAGAAATAGATAAAAAACAACGCAGTGGTAAAAGCAAAATCACCTACAACGTTGTAATTTTAGCATATGATTCTTGATTTTTTTGCAACATTCCTGCGAAGTTTTTATGAATAGAAGACTTTGAAACCTTGCTTCATCCCCAATCTTTAATAATTTGAATTTTCAATCTTTGGTTTTAGAGAGGATATGGACAAAATATTGATATGTCCGTGCGTGGGTACTTCAATCTTGGTTTGGTAAGTATGGACGAGATAGCGTACTGCCACGGCCATAGATCCGGAATGTGTAAGATAGGGGCCTATATTCTATCGTGATTTTTTGCCGAAAATGCCATAGATAGGACAACGCTGAGATTTAACCGTGACAATTTGCCATTCTATGCGCCCATTTTGGCTTGAGAAATTGGACTTAATTTTCAAGAAATTGTTTAAGATTTGAACAGATTACCATAAAACAATAACCCCAAAATTGGCTTAAAAGAGGGGGTACTAAGGAGAATTTTATAATTTGTTGGCCAGTAATGTAAAAAATATACTGCCCTTTTTCAGTATTTTCAGCTCTGCCGGTTGAATCGTATGTCTTTCCCATCGCGTCGCGAACATCGGGGGGGGGGTGGACCTACACTACTGTTATCGGTACACCGCTTAATCATCATGCCAATATCGGCTCATGTTTGTGTAAAGAGTGAAGTTTCATTTAGCCATATTTTACTAAAAAACATACTAATCGAAGGGAGAAATAATACAATAGATAAAAACAACAGCATAGGTAAAAAGCCCAATCACCATCAAAGATTGTAATCTTTTAGAGGCATATGTTTCTATGATTTTTTGGCAAGATGACTGCGAAGTTCCTGTAATTTTAAATTTGTTGACCAGTACTGTTTAAAAATAATCCTGACCTTTTTGCATTATTTCGCTAAACTCGCCGGTTGACCGTATGTCATTCCCATCGGCGCGAAAATCCGAGGGGGGGGCCTCTTAACATACCGTATCGGTACGCTATCACTCGGCCCATACTCGCTCCTTTCATTGTGTAAAAGAGGAGTTTCCTATTAGACCCAAGATTTTAAACCTCAAAAAAACACTCACGAATAGAATGGCAAATAAAATACAATAAATGAACAAACAAACGTGAGTGGTAAAAGCAAATCACCTCAAGTTTGATAATTTTAGCATATGTTGCTTTCTTGATTATTTGCAAGATACTGGCGAAGTTGTTTTACAAGGATTATTAAAGACTTTTAAATCTGTCCTTCAGCCCAATCTTTATATGAGTTTCAATCCAATCGTTGGTTTTACCACGAAGTCTAGATGACAAAAATTGATATGGGGCCGTGGTGGGTCTCAAAGGCTGGTTGGGTAGGGACGTACGCGTACATGTAGTGGTGCCTCCGGAATCTGGAAGTAGGAGGAGCCTATAGCTATATAGTGATTTTTGCCGAAAAAGGCACCCAAGCTATACATTGCAGAATTAATTTACCGTGACAATTTTTGCCATTTTTTTTTGTTTTTTTCCTCACATTTTGAGACTCTTTCTTTGCCAAAAGAGGACCCATAGCTATACCATGAAGAGATTTAATTATACCGTCAATTTTGACCTATTTTATCGCAAATTTGGAAATGTTGCTCTGGGTATGGATGAGAGATGACTTAATGATTCAAAGAAATTTTTAGCATTTGGAAAAATTACTATAACAAAATGAGGCTTGAACAAAATGGTCATCCCAGATAGACCTAAAAATGAAATCCATATTTGCGGCCCATCGCCAAGAACCGTTACTGTAATTACGCCTATAGGTCTAATGGACATATACTCTTGATCAGGAAAGCATTGCCATTTTTAAACATGTCCATTTTCATTCCATCCCCCATAAATGTGATTGTAACCTACGATACCACACAGACCTAATACGATTCTTGTTTTCAGTTAAATCTAAAAACTGTCCTAAATTTAATTCTGCTGATCCCCAAGCTAGACCTATACACATATTATGCACACATATCGGGAGAGAAAGAACTGGACCCGCTCGGTCCTCCTCGATCAAAGATTATTTTACAATGGGTTAGACCTATCATGGTTATCTCCATTAACGTTTAATTTTTTCGAATCATTGTCAGTCTATTGCCATAAATAATTGCCCGCTTTGCCCGGACCCGGTGCCAGCTTTCATCAACCCCTTAAGGCGCGCCCAGCACGTGGCCTGTTACATCTATAGGCGGCATTGTTGGTTCTGGGGAATGGAAAAGTAATCGTGCATGGGAAAAAATCTTCCCGATCGGAGGTACGCTCGCCAACAAGTTGATTTTTGTGCCTCAGAAAGTTTCCCGATCTATTGCCACAATATCTTCAAGTCGATAGACCCTTCCTCCGACCCAAGCTACGCAACTGAGGGGGGTCTTTGGGAGTGGGGTTTCCTGTTGGCCTATATGCAGTACGTCCTCCTGGGCTCATTTAACTAACGTTTGGGGAAATAGCTCTTGACTAAGTGAAGTGTGAATTTGTGACAGACAAAGGCAAATAAAGGAGAATGGCCTGGAGAAAATTTAAATGTCGGTGAAGTTTTGCATCATGTGAATAGTGTCAACCCTTTTCAGTGACCGCTCCCACTCAAATCAGCTATGCTGTTTGCCCACGCTAAGCGCGGGCACCGCTAGTTTGTATTAGACGTAACAGGCACGGCTGCTGCTAAACTGAGCGAAGTCCGCGTTCTCCATGCGATCACCACATTTTGGGGATGCTACCCTGTTCCCAGGCCTACCCCTCCTCTAGTGCGGTCGGGTATGTTAACGTAGATCGGATCGAAATCCAATGTAGTTGGGAATGTCGAGCAGATGGCTGTAAAATAAGAACGAACGTTAATTGAAATTTAATTAAGTTGCGTTTTTGGGACCACGGTATGGGTTATTTTTGCGTGGTTTGTGGGTAATCGTCATTAGGGTAACGAGACAGAACCGAATGGGTTTGTTAATACCACGTATCCAGGCCTCCCCCCTTGGCGATGCTGTTTGTTTATGTGTAATCGGCAGGTCGCCGTTAATGTGATTTCAGGATGTCGAGAGATGTGATGTAAATAATGCAAACGTTAATGATATGTGTGTTGCGTTTTGGGGACCGCGGTATTCATGGGTTTTTTGGCCACGGATGGGTGTTTATTTTAAGTAGTGGTTTGTGGTAATCGTCATTAGGGTATGTGGTTATGTCAGCTACGTCATCGCTTGAGTGGAGATGGATGACAGAGATTGTTATTCTTAGATGGATTATCCCCCACTTCCGACTGTACATCTGTAACTGGAGCGTAGATGGACAGTATGTATCTTAATTTAAATAATCTCTATAAAGTACAATCCTTTACTATGACAATTTTTCTCAAACACATGTTAACATTACGTTGACCGTGTTAAGGCACTATCCAGAACACGGAAAAGTCATCACAATTCGATACCCTGCATGTTTTGCGGGTGCCCTAACTCTTTTGTACGTCCACATCTGCAAAGCGCTATAGGGTTGGTACATGCGCAAGAAGGGCCGCTTGATATGCAAGGTCGCAATGATAATCATTTTAGAAGGCCTAAAGTAAAATATTTTTAGCTCGAAGAAGGTCTGTTTACACAGACGGCTCTCTTAATGTGGTGCAATAATATCACATGAAATCCTATGCAATGGTTAAAAAAATCTCAGAAATAAGTGTAATTGTCATGGGCATTAGCAAGTAGTAGTTAAGCAATGATTTATTATTACCTTTTCAAAGTAATTCTTTGCACTCCAAATTTTTACTTTTACCATAACTTCATATGTGTTTGGAGGCATTCCGCCCATGATATGTATACTCAACAGCCTTTTTGCAGAGAAATAAAAATAAGTAGTGTTTTGCCTTTTTTTCACAAATTGAGAAATGACATTCAGACATTCAGTATTGCCGGCTCACAAAGGGGCCAAATCGAGTTAAAAACAAGGAATTTACTTTTTTGGCTGCTTAGAGAAGAAAAATAAAATCAATCTGATTATGTCCATGCATGAACTTATTAATGCAAGTGAAGAAGGGCTATGTCCCGGTCCCGAGTGTGTGTGTCTTATTAAGTTTCATTGGTTTTGAAAGTGGCAATTTCAAAATAGGTTTATAGACTGATAGAGTCCACTTATTCGTCAACAATTCAAGCCTGTCAAAAAGTGCTTCGTCCATTGCCATCGTGCGTTTCTGTTTTTATGCATATTTCACCTTTGTCACATGGTGAACCCCATTTGCCCCTCCCCCCGCGTGGGAAGGAAATTTCGGGAGGGAGGTGGGTGGAGGAGTGGATTTTGGGTAAACCAATTTTGCCCCAATCCGCTGTTTTTTTATGTAGGTTGCCAAAATTTTTTGGGATTTTTGGCCCCAAAAAATCGCTAATTTCTCAAAACTCCGTCAAGTTTTTCTGGCGAGGGCCCTCGAAAAAAAGAAGTCTGAAGCTGCCACTGCCAGGGGAACAAATACAGATCATGCAGATGTCACTATCTCTCTATCCTGTACACATTCTTGCTCCTTCTTATCCTGGGCGCGGCACAATACACACTAATTTGGTTTAAGCAATTGAATTCAGTCTTATAAGAGTCCCCTTCTTGAATTACTTTTTTGTTTTGAATGTTGCGCGATACGCGCACTAAACTTGGAATTATCCTCCGATCTGGACGCGTCCGTATTACAACGGCTTTCTTGGGATGTAAAATTGCTACATTTTTTGTGTTACAAATGGGGTCTTTGGTGAAAACTTGGAGCACCATTTAGTCCCTAAAAGTAGAGGTCTTGGGGCGAAACTTTTCAAATTGTTGAAAATGAGTCTTTTGGTTGGCGATGGTAAATTTCACAATACCGGCTATTGTTTATGTGACCAATGATGTCTGGGGTTTAGCAGCCCTAATATAATCGTCATCATCATGGAACCACTCCTCCCCCCCCCCATACTTAACCCACTGGTTAGATAGCAATTCTGAGGGACTTAATTGTGGCGCGTCAGGGGGAAGTACTCCTGTCAGGGGGAAATTGTTCCCGAACGGAGGGGAGGTCCAAAAACTATTGATTTTTCAATGATTTCCTTCACAAAATTTTCCATAGTTTTAAACCACCTCAAACTTTTTCTTCCCAAAGAGGACCTCCCCCCATTTTCCCATTAGCGTATACCCTGAGGAGCCCCTCTCCTCCGACCTGGTACGTTGGGAGTGCATGAAGTTCCTTGACTTGCACCTGTCCACCTGTGCTTCATAGCTCCATGTTGAGATAGAGGCACTCTGACTAACCCTTGATGCATATAAAGCAATAAATACATGTAAGAAGTTTGGAAGAAAATATTGTATGATTGTTTTGCTGAACTTTTGCGTTATGAAGAGTGATGAACCAGTTTAGTGATCGACTACACCATCAAATTCAGCTAGCGGTTGCCCGCCGAAGCGCGGGCAACCGCTAGTCTAGACTTTAAACCGTAAATTTGACCTTTCCGTTTTTGTTGAGAGCTAGCCATCTTTGGAATGTGTAGTTTGACCTCTTTTTGGATATTTCTATGTAAAATTTTTTTTTTGGGTGATAAAAAGGAGAACACAAGGAGACCTACTAAAATCCCAGATTGATTTATAACTATGTATTTTACTATAATTCATTAAATGTTATAAATGCTCATTAATTTTTATTATTTTGGAATTGCCATACGTGAACTGTCATTCAGTACCAGTCTAAGTCATTTTAAATTACAAAATCACTAATTTTTTTTATTTTTTCGTAGTTTAACTACAATAGTACTACATTAGTACTAATAAAGGCTGCGTGTGACCTCAAACTAAACGACATTTCGTCGTTGTACCATAGTAGTTGTCGTCATAACTTACGATGATATTGCCCTCGTTGGGGGGGGGGGGCCGCTTTCTTCTAACCATGCGTCCTTGTCGTAATTTACTGGGTGCAAATCGCTTGTGACCGTCATTCGTAGTTTACTACCATGCGTACGCAATGCACGTGTTGTGAACCTCTGTGCCTAGTGGTGTCCAGAAATGTCTACGACATGATTAAAATAATCTCACCCTTGTTGACCGGACCGTCGTATAAAATTCATGATACATACGTACCACCATAAGAAGATTCGACACAACGACGAATATTGCTCGGGGTGTTAACCGCGGTCGAATCGGTACCTCATGGTGATATACTGCCGTGGGTGTACACTACTACTAACAACCGCAAACTTGGCCCCCAACACTTCACGATTAACGTGTTAGCAATTCAATTTCTCTTTGTGTCATATGGTGATATAAAAAGTCCTTGATAAATACAAACACAAACAAACAACACCCACGAAATCCAATTGATGCCACAAACCCCGTAATCTGAGCCATGCGTAATTCAACTCATTTGTGAATACCAAAGGGGTGGTGGGGGTGGGTGGGTAAATGTGTTAAGACAGAGAGAGTGGTACGTAATCCTATCTGTCAATTACCGGCCTCATGTCTCTGTATTGAGGACGAGCTTCATTTGGTCATTTTACTCCAAAATTCCACAAAAATAAAGACCCACAGAAAAACACATTTTATGTTGACTTTTTTTGGGTAATGTATTTCCGGTTCTTGCCACATATGATGCAAATGGTTTATTCGATCTATTTATTTTACAATTAAGGGTGACATGCAACGTGAAATGCGTTGTATAAATGCAGCAATTAGTCATAATGTAGTTACTATCACAAACACGTGTAATATCACATTATACCTATAACGAGCACAAATACTGTAAAAATGAGAAGAAAATACAGGATCGTAGCCTTTCTTTCCCATCCGTCCTCGAAATCCGATGGTCGAACACTCAAACATGACGTATCGGTACCGCCCATCTGCAAATCAGCTAATGTATTGTGTACGTGGAGTATTCATTTGTACATAATGTTTTACTCCAAAAAAATTATCATAGACAATAACAATAGAGCCAAAACAACAGCAGTTGTAAAACAAAATCACCTCAAAGTTGTAATTTTTAGATAAGGCCGAGGTTCTTCATGTTCTTAGTTTTTGCAACTGACTGCCATTTGTTTTTTACAAGGGTGATTAAACAGCCAATTTTTGATTTTAAATCTTCCTTCATCCCAAGTTTTAATATCTTTTTATTGTTTTATTAGTTATTATTATTACTTTTTTTCAATCTTTGGCTTTAAGAGAGGAGCGGAGTACAAAATTTGATATTGCCGTGGTCGCAATTTTGGTTTGGGTATTGGGACTTACGCGTAACTTGCCTCCGAGAATCTGTTAGTAGGCCCAGTGATTTTGTGCTGAGGGAACCCAATAGCTATAACATGCAGAGATTTAAACGTATGACAATTGATTGCATGTTTTCTTCAATTTTGGACCTTTTCGCAAATATTGGAAAGTTTTTGGGTTTCAGATTTTTCAACATTTAGTACGATTTGGAAAAAGATTCCCATACCAATTTGGCATGAAGAAAGGTCATCCACATACCAGAAGGTTAAGAATGAGACCATATTTGCGGCATAGGAAAGAGTGGTAACTGTGATGAAATATGAGATGTGAAAATATGTCCTTTGCTCAGGAAGAATTGCCCATTTTCCATTCTCTCCCCATATACTGCTCCGCACGAAGGAGCCTATAATACGATTTGTTATTTCCATTAATCTAAAAATTGGCGCAAAAGTTAATTGACGTGGTTGGATCCTCCAAGCTAACCTATATACACATAGCACACATATTATTAGGCAACACAATAATGTTAGAGAATGAAAAGTGACATGCTTTCCTCGAACCAGTCCCGTACGCAGGTGCGTGCTGGTTTCGGTTGCGCCCCACAAATTCCACAAGGGCCGAAAAGGTCCTCTTATTGCTTAATTTATGGAGACGAGGCCAAACTTTAGAGAATTTTGACAAGAAAGCCCATTTTGTAGGGGATGAATGTTCATAAAGTCCAAAAAGGACCATGGGGGTTAGGGGGGCCTATACCTGCTGCTGCCCACCATATATATCCTTCTTCAGGCCAAACTAGGGGCCACCAGAGCGGTAAATCTCAACTATTACTAAAACTAATGTACTATTATTGTACTGGTAGAAAGTCTGCAGTGTGACTCGGGTTAACAAGCAAACCGGAAATTAAAAAAATATTGTTACAGAGTTCTGACCCCCCCCCCCCGAACTTGTTTCACATGAAAGATATTGCCATTTATACCACCAAATACTTTAAAAGGACAAGGAGCTATCAAATTTTTGATGATCAGATTTGAATTCTACACAAAAAAAATCCCCAGATAGGATTTCAGAGTTGGGAAGGGGTCCATTACAAGTTTAGGCCCTCTCAAAAATTGACTTTTGCTCACACAGCATGTTTGAGGGGTGACCCCCCTAAATTCTGAATGCTGCGGGAAAACGAATGTTGGTATGAAGTCAAAATTTCAGGAATTTTCATTTCTCATCAATATCGATCTCACACCAAAAAAGAAAAAAATCCATGACATGCGCGGTGCACATCGCCCGAATGTTGACATTGAATGTGGACGTTAGGATATGGGAAATTATCCTTAGCATCAATGTTGATTGTACCTATAAGTGGTTCACTTCATTTGCACAACTCAACACCACACCTGGAGTAAGCCCCAGCATCCTTGATGCTCTCGTTTCAGTTTATATCCTTATTTACCTGGTTTAAGAAAAAAAAAAATATAATTCCATTTTATTATTGCTGCATGGTCATATTTAGCAGGTATAGTGTTCTTCCCCACAATGCATTCTTCCAATACAATTTTTGCACGGGTCATATGGTTGTCTCATGAATTTATAGTGACAAAAAGTACTTACATTGAAAGATGGAAATTGTCCCGTTCTTTAGGTACATTCATGTGGCAACAAGGAAAAATGTGTTGGAATAATTGATTGTGTGTAGAACACTATACCTCCTCCTGCCTCATATAGTCCCTAATTTGTATTTTTTGGCAGGCAAAAATTTTAAAATATCTCGTTTAATTAACTTTCTCTTATAAATATGTAGGGGCCTAAATAATTGATACTGCTTAATATTTTAGCCTTTATTGGTACATGTATGTGTGATTTAGGCTGTATTTTAAATTTGTTATGTCTATCATTGTGTTACGTGCAAAAGGTCAAAACAGGCCCTGCTGAAATCAACTCTGTTGAGCAGGCCAATAACCTTGGTGAAAAAATGGTGAAAATCCATCAATACACATTTCATCGCCAGCAATTTGTAGCAAAATTATGACTGTGTTTAAAACAGTCTGCTAAGTAAGTTGAACCAGTGGCGTAACCAGACCTTTGCAAATGGGGAGGGGGGGCGCTGAAGGGGTGCCAAGCTTTTTTGAGGGGGCAAATCCCTCACTCGGGTATATTTCCTAGACACTGTACAAAAAGTCAGTTCATTGGGGGGCTGAAGGGGAGCCCAAAGGTTCTCCCCCCGCCTTTGGGGGGGGCTTGCGCCCCTGCCACCCCCCCCGATGGCAGTTACGCCACTGCGTTGAACATAGAATACAAATACTCGATAACAAGACTTCTTGAAGATAAAATTCAAAGTGTGTCTGATTTTTTTTAAAACGTTAAGATTTTTACTTTAAAGAATCTGACACTTGTAATTAGAAAGTCTGTCGAGAAGTACGACTAGTTCCCCCACACTGAAGGAGCACACATGGCATGGGGGGCTTGTTGACGGACTACAATCAGGCCCAATAGACATGATATACCGGAAGAGGATCAATATTTTTACGCGGGGGTGGGTGGGTATTTTCAAGTTTTTGCTCCTTTTTTCTACGTAAAGGGCTAGTCTGCCATAGCGAATGATGGCGCCAGCCCGGGGGCACCGGGTACGATATCCAGTCTACATCCAATTGTTGGCGGCGCAATCGCTCCGTCCATGTGATGATCGTGTACCAGATTGAGGTCATATTCCAATGATAGAAAACCCCGCGTTCTCTCGTATTTCAGTCTTTGCCTGTCCATGTGTGACTACGGTAATACTTCGTGGCGTTCAATTGGCGATCGTTGGATTGTGATTGCGGCATTTTTCACATTAAAACCTGCATGTACGGCAACGTTGAATTTATTTTTAGGGATTTCTTTTAAACTTTCAGTGCTTTTATTTTAGGACTCTTTTAAACTCAAAATTATAAACTCAGTTCTTTCACGATCATGCGGGGATTCAAGTACAGTAGTACTAGCATGACTTGTGCATAATCTAATTTCTTACTATGTGATTTTTTCCGGGGGGGGCACTTGTATTCAAAAGGGGATAATGAATTCGTGAACAAGAAAACGCGTAAAAACTAAAAAAGGGTCTCTTTTTTCCAACAGGCGATGTACGCGCGTACAGCATTAGGGTGTCAAAAACAGCAAAATATGGAAAAAAGGGTATGTTTTTTTTCGTAACCCTGAAATTGTGATGTACGCGAGATCAAAATTATCAAAAATATTGTAATTTTGAAGTAAGCAACATGAGCAAAGCCAGATAAAGACTAGATAATGAGGCATATTATAACAACAATGCATTTGCTTACTTCTTTAGAGTGGCAAAACTGGCAAAAGACTTTGTTTATGGTAGCAAAACAGACAAAAAACTGCTTGTGTTAGGGTATGTTTTTAGTCGGTGGATATACTTGTTTAGGGTGCATTTCGGAAATCCGTGTTCACGCATCATATCCACTTTGTATACAAGTGGCCCCCGGGTGTTTTTCTCGAAAACGGGGGCAGTACCCACAATATAATTGCCGTGTTGTAAGTTGGTAACAATTCTTAGCATACACATTGTAACGTCAAATTTTGACATAAACTTTGACAGACATTTCCCCTCAATATGTACAAGTGGACTGATACATGTACGTACAGCCACAGCTAGATACAGCTGCACAGCTAAGCACAATGCAGCGCACGTGTATGGCAAGCCATAAAGGCATAACGTATTGCCGCAACGCGTTGTGAGAGAGTAGCAACGCGTTGCGACTTTCGCCAACGCGTTGCGAAGAAAAGTATCACGCGTTGCGGCGTCGCCATTAGAATGACGAATTTCTGTGACGTATTTCAAAATTAGAATCCCACAACGCGTTGCAAAGTATCTAGCAAACTGCGTTGGTGGACACCTCACACGCGTTGCAAAAGACCTTCACAACGCGTTGCGACCTTCACAATGCGTTGCGAAGGTTCACAAGCCATAAGGGTCATAACGTATTGCCGCAACGCGTTGTGAGAGAGTAGCAACGCGTTGCTACATTTTGGCAACACGTTGCGGCGTCGGCCCAATCAAAATCATGCATTCTGTGACGTATTTCAAAAAATAGATCCACAACTGCGTGTCGTGACCAATACGTTATGACCGTGAGGGCTTGGGACCTTAGGCAACGCGTTGTGAAGCTTGTAACGCGTTGTGAAGCTCCAAACGCGTTGTGAAGTTTCACGCGTTGCAAATTAAGTATCTAGAAAACAGGTTTGGGGGGTTTGTCTATTTTTTTTTAATACGTCACAGAAAATTCATGATTTTGATTGGTCGAACCGGTTGCAGCACCCATACGTTATGGCCTTTATGGCTGCGATACCACAGTGCAACACACCACTCATTGGTGGATGAGGTCAGGTGATGTCTGAATGCAGAGTGAGTACCAAGCGTGCGAGTTGTCACTTCACCAGTTGAGTTACACTTTTGCTGGACTCAGAAAATCGGACAAATCAGACTTTCGCATGTCTATAACAAGTACAGGTACTCTAACATATCCTGCAAGTGAGGTGTATCGGCCACCTCGTTAACGGGGACAAAACCGGATTTTACCAAACATTTGGGATAACTCACTATATATATATATATATATATATATATATAATATATCCCTCCAGCAGGGCATATTTATGGGAATTAGAATTAGTACAGTAAACCTAAATAAAAGAAAATATGCTAGAATAGGAAAATAAACTTAACGGGCTGACTCCTAGATTTCGCGATGAGGGCGCACTCATTTTCAAACAAATCAAGTTTTTTGCATATACATAATGCTTGTCCATATTACTAGTCACTGTGTGAAATAACTAAGCTCAAATCGAAGTCCTTCATTTAGAAAATCACAACTTTGTCATAAATTTCCGGATCCGGAACTTTGTTATACACGGTATATGTCACTGTTATACTGTACATAAATGCTTACTGCCTGAAAATGAAAATACGATCCTATATACTTTGGAATTAAGCATTTGGGTAACTAGCTTTAAATTTCAGATGACTATTTTACTTACTAAACAGAAACAATTATATTTCAAAAATCTCTGAGTCAGCCACACTATCAGTGATTTAAAAATATTTGAAATTTGCAGGAATAGCTTCTAAGAGAAGGATAAGTCTGTTAGAATTTTCTAGTTACCTTTTCCAGCTGTGAAAAAATTTTGGGGGGAATAAAAGAAAAAACCTGCAGTGTTCCTAAGGACACGATTCTCCATTCAATTACGTGTTGTAAGAAGTGTCCGTTCCGGACAGTAATGAATCAAATCTCGATTCTGTCCTTATGAGGTTGCTTCAGGTCTTATCATTTGGCAGGGTATGTAGGATTTAACTGTACTTGTTACATAAATGAAAAAGATCTGATTTTTGATATTTTTTCATTTTTGCTGATTTAGAAAATCACTGATAGGTCTTTAAGTAATTCCAGATTGATATCCAGTGTTTCTAGAATGATCTAAGATGCCGGATGTTTTAAAAATTCGGTGACGGGTGCAGTAATGTTAAATCCTTCATTTTGAGATATGATTGTTTTAATAGAACCAGGAGCAGAATAGGACCTAAATCTTGGATGTGAAACATTATTGATAAGTACATAAACTATAAACGGTTTTACTTTTAGATGTAAATAATTCAAAAGGTATTTTTAACAAAAGGCAAGGGTTCGTACATAATGGCACCCGCCTTCAATTCAGGTGTTTTGAACATCCTAGAATATTCCTTACTAAGAAACGTGTTTTTAGTCTGTGCTTAAATTTTGTGAATTAACAATTTATATTTAACAAAAAACCAAGATAAAATGAACTCAGCCTCACAAAGTGAACTTTAAATAGAGAGGGCAAATCCCCCGGTAAATCCCCAATGGCCCAGAGAAGCGGAATTCAATTGGAATAGTATGGTTCAAGGGGCATTCAAGAGGACATCACCGGGTCACTAGTAATATACTCTGAAAATGGAATAAGTTGTAATGAGCCGAAGCGAAAAATTCACTGCATATGGCCTTTTTTGGCGGTTAAATCTGAATCTGTATACATGCGGTTTCTGTAAAATTTGCAGAATGATGGAAAACAGGTATCAAGTTTGCGAGTAGTCATCACATTGAGTTATAAACTCTTTATGGCAGTAAATACACGATGAGTACAAGTACAGTCTTGAGTATGAACCGGATGTGCATGCAGTGTTGAGGCACAACTTTATCTTTGTAGTCTTGCTATCTACATCATTGGCCAATGATACATTAGTGTAGTCAATATTTACTATAGCTCTCCCCAAATCACCAACTTCAGCGTAATGATGTACAATCTGCATGTTAATAGTATGAAAGTATCTCACTTCAGCTCAAGCTGGAATGTGGGAGCCTCATAAATTCAGTAATTGGATAAACATTTTGATCAAGACTGAAAGTTGTAAGTTATGTGTAATGGTGTAAAGCTAAATATTGTGGTTGCAGTTTCTTCTTCTCTTAGCACCTGCCTCTCCGACGGAGGCACTCACATATGAAATCGGTTACAAGGTGTAAGGCTGGCGCCTTCGAACCCACGCGTGATTCGGTGACAGTGGACATAGTGGTCTTTGGGTGAGAGCCAATTGGACCATTCATAGGATTTTTGGGGGGTCCTGTTAACGTCACTCCTTTTTGAGTGAACTTTAGTATAGAACGAGTAAAATAGGTTTCACTCTTTTTACAGTTAGAGAGTAACAAATGGATAAATCTTGAATGTTTACCCCCGTGTTGACCTTGAAACTATTTGGGCCTTCATATCTATTGAACTACAGCTGCCGATATTATACCCTCTTAATCCTTGAATGTGGCGATGACCATCTGGTATCTTTTTGATACATTACCACCCTTAAAGATAAATGAGAATTCTATTCTCGAAGGTTTGAAGAATGGGTTACGGGTTTTAAGGCTGGCGCTTTCGAACCAAGGGGCACCTGGACAGTGAACATGCAAAACATAGTGTTCTTTGGAATGAGGCCAAATTGGACCATAAAGGGTTTGGTTGACAATGGAATGATTTCCTTGAGTGGAAGATAGAGAGTGCGCCTGTTCCAGCAATTACCCCGTGCCAGACCCCTTTTAAAATGCCTAACCAGTACTCTGGCCTCTAGTGGTCAGAAGAACCACTGACCTATGGCCTTATGAGGCCCTGTTCACAGTTTGATCAAATATCAACGTAGGCCGATTAAGGGGCATTCTCTGAAATTTATTATGAATCCTTCCACAAACCAGTTCCTCTCGTCACCAAGATTCGGTCACCAGGGTCCCCCCCGTAGAGGCTGCATAAGGGGTGTTAACAGATGAATATAATAATAATAATCTGTACTATACTAAACTACGGGCACGGGCTTGCCGCTAAAATGCGAAGCCCGTGCTCTTCTCCATGCGAGCCGACATTTTGGGGATGCTACCAAAACCAACCAACCTACCCCCCACCCAGCCTTTCCCAGTCCGATACGCCTTCCCGAGTGCTGTCCGGTGATGGTCGTGAATCGGTCGCCTTATGTATTAGGATGTTCGAGAGATTGGCGTGTAATAAACAAAAACAAACGTTAATTGATGTGTATTTTGCGTTTTTGGGACGCGGTGTGGGTTTTTGGACCGAGGTATGTGGGGGTTATTTTTGCGTGGTTTGTGGTTAATCGTCATTAAGGGTCTGAGACGGACCGAATGATTTTGTGCTACCACGTTCCCAGGGCCTCCCCCAGCGAGTGCTGTCGGTTGATGTATTTATCTTTTGGGTTGGCGCGTAAATGTGATGTTCAGTCCACGGCTTTTTCTAGAGATTGTGTGTAAATAAGACCAAAACGTTTAATTGATGTGTATTTTCGTTTTGGGACCGCGGTATTGGGGGTTTGGCCCATGGTATGGGGGTTATTTTTGCATGGTTTTGAGGGGCATCGTCATTAATGGTATGAGGTTACGTCAGCTACGTCATCACTTGAGTAGAGATTTAATGCCGGAAGCGATGTTATTCTTAGTGGGATTATCAAAATTTGGTGATGGGGTAATCTAAAACGGAAAGCTGTAGATGCACCTGTAGTATCTTAAATTAAAATAATACTCGATAAAGTACAATCTTTAACTATGATCAATTTATTCTCAAACACTGTTAACAATACTATTACTTTGACTGTGTTAAAGACTATGCCAGAACTACGGAAAGGTCATCACATTGCGATACACGAGTAATGTTTTGCTGGTGCCCTAACTCTTTGTACGTACACTATCTGCCAAAGCGCTATATATGGTAATGGGTACCATGCGCAAGAAAGCCGCTTGTCATTCAAGGTCGAATGACAATCTTTTAGGCCTAAAAAGTAAATATACTTTTAGACTCAAGAAAGCATGTCTGTTTACCACGTCTCGTATGTGTGCAATATATGCAGCGTGGAAATCCAATATGCATGGTTTATCGAAATAATGTTAATGTCTGATGGTCATTCAGATAGGAATGTAAATATGAGTTATTACCTTTTTTCATTAATTCTTTGCCCTTTCAATGTTACTACTCATTACAAATATCTTAATATTGTGTTATGAAGGCATTACCTCCGCCCCTGAGGATGATGTATCTCAACAGCCATTTATCAGTAAAATTTTGATAATGTCTATCTTAAAATTCATACAACACCATAAAATATTTTGGTTGCCTTTTTTCAACAAATTTGAGAAATAACATCAGACTATCAGTAGTGCGCCGGCTCACGAAAGGTGCCAAAATCGATTAAAAAAAGAAGTACCTTTTTGTGTCGCATTAGATAAGAAAAATAAAAAAATCAATCGATTATTCATGCATACTTTATGATGCAAGTGAAGAGGTCTATGTCCCGGTCCCGAGTCTGTGTATTATGAATAAGTTCTGGTTTTGCTACAGTGGCAATTTCAAACTAGGTTTTAGACATGATAGAGTCAACTTTTAGTCAAATTCAAAATTAGCCTGTTCAAAAATTTCTTCAGCTCAGTCCATTCCCTTGCCATCTGGCGTTGTTTGAATGATCTTGTTCACCACCTTTGCCCTGGTTTAACCCATTTTTTGTTGCCCTTCCCCCGCGTGGGGAAGTGAAATTTTTGGGAGGGGTGGGTGGGGTGAATAAATTTGAAATTTTTGGGAAACAATTTTTGGCCCCAAATCGCTGTTTTTTTTGGGAGGGTGCCAAAATTTTGGTGATTTTTTTTTTTGGTTTTTGGCCCCCCCTCTCTAATTTTCCTCAAAAATCCGCGGATCCCCTATTTTTTCTTTCTGGCGGGGGGCCCTCGAAAAAAAGAAGTCTGAAGCTGCCACTGCCAGGGGAACAGATACAAATCATCAGAATGTTCCACTACTATCTCTCTAGCTCAAGCTAAAGCTCTGTACAAGATTCTTGCTCCTTCTTGGCGCGGCAAACAAATACACACCACTAATTGTTTATAATCACGGTTTGAATTTCAGTCTTACATAGTCTTCTGAAAATTTTGTTGAATTTTGGCGCGAAGCTGCCTAAAACTTCCGATCGGGAACACCGTATTAAACGGCTCCTTGGGGTGGACCTTTGCTATTTTTTTTACAAAGGGGGGTCGTTGGTGGGGAAAATTTGGCAACATTGTCCTAAAAAGTAGAGGCTTTGGGTGCGAAACTTACCATTTTCAAAAATTGGTTCGAAAAGTGAGTCTTTTGGGATGGCGATGGTAAAATTTCAACAATACACGGGCTATTGTTATGGGTGACAATGATGCTGGGTTTTAACAGCCCTAATATAAGCGTCATCATCTAAATGGGAACACCACTCCCCCCCCCCCATACGTGACCCACTGGCTTAGAGAGCAATTCTGAGGGGAATTAATTGGCGCGTTCAGGGGGAAAGTCATCCTGTCAGGGGGAAATTTGTCCCGAACGGAGGGTAGTGTCCAAAAACGATTGATTTTTCATGATTTCCCAAAAAATTTCCAGAGTTTACCAAACCTCAACTTTTTTCCCAAGAGGACTTCCCTCATTTCCCCTATTAGCTATAAACACTGAGGAGCCCCTATCCTCCGACCTGGGACTTTGGGAGTGCATGGAATTCCTTGACTTGCACATGTTCACCTGGCTTCATAGCTCATGTTGAGATAGGGGCAGCTCTTGACATAACACATTTGATGCATATAAAGCAAATAAATACATGTAAGAAGTCTTGGAGAAAATATTGTAGTGATTGTTTTCTGAAGTTTTGCGTTATGAAGAGTGATCAACCAGTTTAGTGATCGCTCCCATTCAAATCAGCTAGCGGTTGCCCGCGCTTCGCGCGGGCAACCGCTAGTCTATACTATTAAAACGTAAATTTGACCTTCCAGTTTTGTGGAGGCTGCCATCTTGGAATGTGTAGTTTGACCTCTTTGATATTTCTATGTAAAATTATTTATTTTTGGTGATAAAAAGGAGAACAACAAGGAGACCTACTACAAAATACTCAAGATTGATTTATACTATGTATTTTAATTCATTAAATGTTCATAATGCTCATTAATTTATTATTTTGATGCCAATAATCGGTGAACTGTCATTCAGTACCAGTCTAAGTCAGTACATCATGGTGATATACTGCAGTGGTGTACACTAATTACTACAGCAAACATTGGCCCAAACACTTCACGATTAACTGTGTTACGCAAATTCAATTTCTTTGTGTCAATATGTGACATAAAAGTCCTTGATAAAATACAAACACCACGAAAGTCCAGTGATGCCACAAACAAAGTAATAGGAGCCATGCGTATTAAATCATTGTGATGACCAAAGGGGTGGGGGGGGGTGGGTAAATGTGTTAAACATGAGAGAGTGGACGTAATCCTATCTGTCATTACCGGCTCATGTATCATGTATTAAGGCCGAGCTTCATTTGGTCATTTTACTCAAAAATATCCACAAAATAAAGACACCAACAGAAAAACACATTTATGTTGTATTTTTTGGGTATTTTATTTCAGGTTCTTGCAACATGAATGCAAAAATTGTTATCTATTATTTTACAATTAAGGGTGACATGCAACGTGAAATGCGGTGTATAAAATTGCGCAATTAGTCATAATGTAGTTACTATCACAAACACTGTAAATATCACAGTATAATATACAGCAAAATACTGTAAAAATGATAAGAAAATTACAGGATCGTACATTTCTTTCCCATCGGCGCCTCGAAAATCCAGATGGGGCGGACACTCAAACATGACGTATCGGTACCGCCTATCATCTGCCAATATCAGCTATGTATTGTGTAAAAGTGGAGTTTCATTTGGACATAATTTACTCAAAAATTTCAATAAAATAAAATACAATAGATACAAACAACAGCAGTGGTAAAAAGCAAAATCACCTCAAAGTTGTAATTTTAGGCATTAGGCCATGTTCTTGATTTTTGCAACATGACTGCCATTTGTTTACAAGGGTGGATTAAACACCAATTTTGACTTTTAAATCTTTCCTTCATCCCAAGTTTTAATATTTTTATTGTTTTATTATTATTATTATTATTTTTCAATCTTTGGTTTCAAGAGAGTATATGACAAAATATTGATATTGCCGTGGTCTCAAGTTTGGTTTGGGTAGGGACGGACGCGTACGTGCCTCCGAGAATCTGTTAGTAGGGCCCAGTGATTTTTGCTGAAAAAGGGACCCATAGCTATACCATGCAGAGATTTAACGTATGACAATTTTGCCATGTTTTCTTCAAATTTTGACCTTTTTCGCAAATTTGGAAAATTTTGGGTTCAGATTTTTTCAACATTTGTAAGATTTGGAAAAAGATTACCATACCAAATTTGGCATGAAAAAAGGTCATACCAGAATACTAAATAAGTGAGACCCATATTTGCGGCATACGAAAGAGTTAACTGTAATGAGATAATGAGATGTAAAATATGTCCTTTGCTCAAGGAAAGAATGCCCATTTCGCATTCTCTCCCATATACTGATACGCACATAGAGCCTATACGATTTGTTATTTCCATTAAATCTAAAAATTGGCTCAAAAGTTATTGACTGGTTGGATCTCCAAGCTAGACCTATATACACATAGGCACACATATTATTGCACACATATATGTGAGAGAATGAAAAGTGGACATGCTTTCCTCGAACCAGTCCCGTACGCAGGGGGCGTGCTGGGGTGCGGTTGCACCCCACAAATTCCACAAAAGGGCCGAAAAGGTCCTCTTATTGCTTAATTTATGGATGAAGAGGCCCAAAATTTAGAGAAATTTTGACAAGAAAGCCCATTTTTAGGGTGATGAGATGTTCAAAAAGTCCAAAAAGGACCATGGGGGGGGGGGCCTATACCTGCTGCTCCACCATATATATATCCTTCTTCAGACCAAACTAGGGGCCACCACCAACAACTGCAACAACACCACTGTAGAATTCTTTCTTACCAGCACAGCTTCTTTCCAAGTGTCATCTACATCTAGAACACCCTACCAGCCTCAGTGGTCTCAGCTCAGTCACTGGAGATCTAGCCAGCCTCATAGTCCTTTGTTTTACTTGCACCAATCTTTTGTTTCTGCAATTTTGTTGATAATACTCTACTACACAATAGTACGACAATACTCTACTACTGAGTGATGTACTGATTGGAAGATAGATAGAAGATAGGGGGTGATCCAATTATACAAACCAGAGCATCAATGATGCAGTGGCCTATTAATAGCTCCATTTTAAAGCTAATGTTCGCTCATAACATGGGTCCCAGCTGGGGACGAGGTTATCAGTGATCAGTTTCTGGATCTCTTCGAAGCTGACGTAGTTTATAATTATTTGATGACATTTTCTACACCAGCCAATTTCTTCATAGTAGTTACCTCACAGCTACCACTGAGTAGACATGGATTACCTACCCATTAGACATACACTCGCTGGCCAGGATTCTGTGTATTTTGGCCATTTTTTTAGATATTTTTGGCATATATTTGCAATTTTTGTTACATGTGTGGGATTAGGGTTTTTTTAATTTTGTAATGATTTTCCTAAAAAACATTCAAAAAATGCTAAACAGAGAAAAGGTGTATAGCGCCCTCATTTTATGACATTTTCATTCACTCTCAAAATGGTGTCATGGTAACTGGTTTTCTGGTCAAATTTGACTGGAAAATCTTGTAAATTTGACCAGAATCTTGTCATACTTCTGGTCAAATTTTTGAATAGATACTGTGTAAGATCATATTTAACAAGGTATTTTTAAGAAAAGGGGAGCATAAAAGTGCCAAATGATTTAAAAAATACAGCATTCACAGAACGCACTTGTCGTCTACCATTTGAAGGTCACAAGGGTCACATGAGGTCACCAACATATGGGACACTACCCAAGGGTCATTCTATTTATGTGTTATAGAATTCGATCAACATATGTGGATACACCAAGCATGAGGTCACCATCATGTGGGACACTACCCATGGACTAATGCATGCATCTAAATGTCATGAAAATCGATCGACATATGTGGATACACCAAGCAATGTTATAATTCTAACCAATTTAAGGTCACATGAGGTCACAAAGGTCAAATGAGGTCACCAACATGTGGGGCACTACCCAAGGGCCAATGTATCTAAGTGTCATGAAAATCGATCGACATATGTGGATACACCAAGCA
Source organism: Ophioderma brevispina (assembly GCA_023653785.1). Lineage (NCBI taxonomy): Eukaryota > Metazoa > Echinodermata > Ophiuroidea > Amphilepidida > Ophiodermatidae > Ophioderma > Ophioderma brevispina. The sequence goes on along the minus strand of JAMKCH010001048.1, from coordinate 10,592 downwards.
ATTTTATAATTCTGACCATTTTAAGGTCACACAAGGTCACATGAGTTCACCAACATGTGGGGACACTACCCAGGGGCCATTTTATCTAAGTGTCGTGAACATCGATCAACATATGTGGATACACCATGCAATTTTATAATTATGACCATTTTAAGGTCACAAAGGTCAACATCATGTGGGACACTACCCAAGGGCCAATGTATCTAAGTGTTATGAAATTGATCGAATATGTGGATACACCAAGCAATGTTACAATTCTGACCATTTTAAGGTCACACGAGGTGTGACCTGGGGTCACATGAGGTCACCAACATGTGGGACTCTATCTAGGGGCCATTTTATCTATGCGTCAAGGAAATCGATCGACATTTGTGGTCACAAAGGTCACATGAGGTCATCAACACTACCCAAGGGCCATTGTAACTAAGTGTCATGAAAATCGATCAACATATGTGAATACACCGATAGCGGAGCGGCCAAGCGTTGAAAAGTGCTCTAGTTTTCGAGTTACCCCTCCCCTCCGTACAACAAAACACAACCACCTTTATTTTAAGGATAAATATGTGAGATTTAAGAAAATGATGGTTGTGGTTGAAATATTTGGTGGCAAGGATGATTTCTGGACCGAAAAATGCATTTTGGGGTGCAAATTAAGCGAAATTATTATTTTTTTAATGTTTTTAAAGTAAAAATATTACAATCTTATTTTTATGGTATCCTTTTTGTTATTGATATAGGTTGTATACATTACATAAAGGGTTCAGGTAATACTCGTTGTGGTGATGTGATGTTTTTTTTTTAGGAAAAAGGCAATTTTGGGGCTAAAATTCTGGACCCTTTATTTATTGTATAAAACAGAAATCTATAATATAAATGTCAGAGATTGGTAGTATTGCATCATGATTAAAATTTGTTTTGCTATGAAATTAATAAATCTTGATTTTCTTACGTTTTTAGCTCAAAAACGTGATTTTTTTTAACCCAAAAAACACCCCTGCCACCAAAGTTTTTGACCACAACCATCATTTTTTAAAATTATTTATTATCTTTCGAATAGAAGTGGTTGCGTTTTGTTGTACTGAGGGGAGGGGTTGTCGACAATTTTGCAGTCCTAACCGCTCCACTACAAGCAATTTTATAATTCTGACCATTTTAAGGTCACGCGAGGTCAAATGAGTTCACCAACATGTGGGACACTACCCAGGGGTCATTTTATCTAAGTGTCGTGAAAATCGATCAACATATGTGGATACACCAAGCCATTTTATAGTTATGACCATTTTAAGGTCACATAAGATCAACATCATGTGGGACACTACCCAAGGGCCAATGTATCCAAGTGTCATGAAAATCGATCGAATATGTGGATACACCAAGCAATGTTATAATTCTGACCATTTTAAGGTCACACGAGGTGTGACCTGGGGTCACATGAGGTCACCAACATGTGGGACTCTATCTAGGGGCCATTTTATCTAAGTGTCAAGGAAATCGATCGTCATTTGTGGATACACCAAGCAATTTTATAATTCTGACCAATTTAAGGTCACATGAGGTCACAAAGGTCAAATGAGGTCACTAACATGTAGGACACTACCCAAGGGCCAATGTACCTAAGTGTCATGAAAATCGATCAACATATGTGGATACACCAAGCAATGTTATAATTCTGACCATTTTAAGGTCACATGAGGTCACAAAGGTTACCAACATGTGGGACACTACCCAAGGGTCATTCTATCTAAGTGTCATAAAATTCGATCGACATATATGGATACACCAAGCAATTTTATAATTATGACCATTTTAAGGTCACATAAGGTCAACATGTGGGACACTATCCAAGGGCCAATGTATCCAAGTGTCATGAAAATCGATCAAATATGTGGCTACACCAAGCAACGTTATAATTCTGACCATTTTAAGGTCACACGAGGTGTGACCTGGGGTCACATGAGGTCACCAAAATGTGCGACTCTCTCTAAGGGCCATTTTATCTTAGTGTCAAAGAAATCGATCAACATTTGTGGATACACCAAGCAATTTTATAATTCTGACCAATTTAAGGTCATATGAGGTCACAAAGGCCAAATGAGGTCACCAACATGTGGGACACTACCCAAGGGCCAATGTATCTAAGTGTCATGAAAACCGATCGACATATGTGGATACATACACCAAGCAATTTTATAATTCTGACCATTTTAAGGTCACATGAGGTCACAAAGGTCACATGAGGTCACCAACATGTGGGACACTGTCCAAGGGCCATTGTATCTAAGTATCATTAAAATCGATTAACATAATGTAGATACACCAAGCAATTTTATAATTCTGACCATTTTTGGGAAATGACCTCTACTCGCGACACCACTCGCGAGAAAGGTAGCTCTGGGGCACTACCCCAGGACCATTAAATTCAAGTGACATATACATTTGTGCATGTAAGTGGAAACAGTGGGCAATATGTTAGGGTTAAACATTTTGGGACCACAGACACACAGCAGAATACCCGAATTGTGGTGCGTCAGGTTTGTGGATCTAACATGAATTTAATTTTAAACAAAAATGTTCACATCTCCTTACTTGGACTTTCCCTTTAAAATAAAATCGTTGTAGCACTTGATTTTGCAGTGTAGTGTGACACACTTGTGGCTAACCTTGGCCGAATTGAAGGGAGGGACACAATTTGTAACCTTTCTTCAGAGCTCTGATAAGTTATCAGAGAGAACAATGTGAATTAGGGCTTTTCAATTGTGTCGGGTATTCTGCCACCAGCATCCTCAACCTGCAGTGTTATTCCGTTTTAGCGGCCGACTTCATAGGGTTTGGCACAATACTAAATTCTGTCCACTCCCCCTTTGTCGGGTAATAGTAAAATAAAGGAATCCAAGGTGACGAAATTAAAATTTTCCTGTGTTCGAAAATGTTGCCATGCTTTAAAGAGTATGTAATAATGTCGGCGGTGTTTTCATTAATTTAATGGCCTTGCGGCGTCTATGCACGACCACGAGCCTGATGTTATGGCCATGACCATGCCGATACAGCATGTATAATGCAAATTAGGAACAACTCGGACATTGCCTGCAGGTAGGGATGCACCATAAGATACCAAACAGAAACGAACATTTGTTCATCTGCGAACCTCAATTTCGCGTAAAAATAGCATGAATATTGTAGCCTACCATGATTTAACAATAATAACTTCATGTAGAACCGGGGATATTAAAGTGAACAGGAGGAGATTTTTAGGATACAAATTTTCTCTCAAATTTCACTGGACGGTTGTAGACCACCTTACCGCGAAGGTTTCGAAGGTTTTATTGGACAAACTAAGGTGCAAAAGGAAACCGCACCCCTTGTTTTGAACTTGCTCCTCATCTAATCGTTCCACATATACAACCTTGTTTTGACTTTCTGTCGTGCACGCCCAGAAACTACTAAATCATCATCTTACGACATAAAGACCGTGCCGTATTCGGCTTATTCACTTCACCCATGCCAAGAAGCTTGATCCACCGTTAAATTCCTCCTGCCGGCTTATCACAGGATGCCTCCGTCCAACACCAACGAAAACTTGTACATCCTAGCAGGATTGCTCCACCAACATCCTCGTAGCGTAGCGAGCATGCAAGAGCGTCCCTGCCAGTATCCAATGTGAAGCACCCTATGTCGGGACAGATACCTGCTGCCAACCGTCTTAAATCCAGAGAGAGATTTTCTAGCAAAGTCAACCTCTTGAAACAGTCTCAAGGAGTTTAAGCGAGCCGCCTTGTGTGGCAAAGAAAGACTTGCCATCAACCAATTAACATCTATCGGTATTGAACCTGGGTGAGCATCTCCCACCTGGACTGACTCCTCATGGGCTGAATTGCGATGCTCAATAGATTGAGAACCAGAACGCCGATCAAGGGTTTCCTTGCAGAAGTGGGGCTATCTGGAAGCAGATCAGGTAACTACCTGTGGTTTTGGAACAGCGCCACAGACCATGGAACAACCTCTTGGGCTCCACTGCTGAAGCAACAATGCACAAACAAGGACCTTTGCGGAATTCATGAAGCAGCAGACGTTGTATCCCATCTCTGGCTGGATCAATTTAGACCACAGTGTTTTGGACATGATAAGAAGAAGACTTCAGGTGTGATCAATACATTGGTAAGCCATTCCAAATATGTAACAAGGCTGTCTCGAACTGCAACAAGGTCCCCCGCCCCTCGCGGTAATAAAAGGAGCGAAAGCAACATACACATGGAAGATTGTGGTAGAAATGAGTGGTTCTCGAACCACTGAGGCTCATGCCATAGCTGTTGCAATACCTTAAATGACCCAAGATGACTTTGAAAAATGTTGGTTGTAGTCAACATATTGATACCAAGTTTCATGGCCGTACAACGATTAGTAGTTATTTGGACCTTGGGTGACACAACTTGACTCGAAAATTACGTTCACAACTTTCATTTCTGTATGTTGACTACACACCTATTAGTTTCATAGCCACGCATCCATTTGTGATTTGACCTGATGACCTTGAAATGTTGGATTTTATATCAAAGGTGGAATACTCAAGTTTCAGGAACCAATAGAAACATTTGTAGTGATTTGACTTTGGATGACCCTGAATGACCGTTAAAATGACCTTTCACACAGTTATCAGCACTAATGGTTGACCACCCCCACAAAGTTTCATGACCATACAACTATTTGTAGTGATATGACCTTCTTTGACATTGGATGACCCCAGATGACCTAGAAATGACCTTAAAATTTTTTGGTATCAAATGCTGACTACACCCATGACCATACAAACAATGGATGACCCCACATGACCTTGACAAATGATCCTTTCAAAATTCCAGCACTGAATGTTGACCACACCCACAAGTTTCATGACCATAAAACCATTTGCAGTGATTTGACCTCAGATGACCCCAGATGATCTGGAAATGACCTTGAAAAAATGCTTCAAATGCTGACTATCACCCACCAGGTTTCCTGGCCAGACAACCATGTTAAGTGGATTTGACCTTGGATGACCCCACACGACCTTGAAATGACCTTGAACATTTTGTCACTGATGTTTGAATGCACCCACCAAGTTTCATCATCCTACCACTTGTTTAGTGATTTGACCTTGAATGACCCCACATGACCTTGAAATGACCTTCAAAATTTTGGCATCAAATATGGACCTCAGCCACCAAGTTTCATCATCCTACACAATTGACAAGGTTTAAAGCAATTTAACCAAGTTTGACCGCATTTGACCTTTGACCCAAGCCACATGACCCATCTCCGAACCCATCCACCGCCTACTTGAGTGACTTCTTTGGTGCAAAGATGGGCACCCACACTTGCTCAGATAAAAAGATATCGTGTTTACAAGGTTTGTAGCAATTTAACACTATTTTGACCATATTTGACCTTTGACCCACGCCACTGACCCATTTCAGATCCAGGCCAACGTGTACTTGAGATACATCTATGTTGCGAAGAGCCCCCCACACTTGCTTAGATCCAAAGATATCGCGTGGGACACACACACACACACGGACGAAGAGCATTTCTATAGTCCCCCTTCGCCAACAAAAGTTGGCGGGGGACCAAAAAAAACGGGGTTCGAGAAAAATTGGGGCGCTTCTTCCTGGAAATCTCCTCATGTCTCTTTAAATAAACGTTATTTCGAATTCGGCCCCTTTTGTGAATTAACATTCTATGCCCCCGGGAACACAATCATGGAATTGACTGTGCTGTCTGCCGAATCCCGTAATCAGATTTTTCACGTTTCATTCCTCACCCTCTCCGTTTGGAGCTACCGCGGGTGGGAATATTACCATTGCTTCGACAGCTAAGGGACATAACAAAGGCCCCATAATGCAGTGGGCACACAGCAACCAGCTATGGCTATGCATAATGACTATGCTATGCATTGCATAATGAGCTATGCTATAGCAGCAGATAGCATATACTCCCCGCCTAAAATCCGAACGATTAAATTACTTGTATTAAAAAGGTATGTAGGTGAATTATAATAATAAATGCAGGAGCGTTGTTCGCGTAATGTGTTTGCTTATTGACCTGTGTCCGTAATGCATTGATAACGAAGCATGATGTGGAATTTTGAGAGATTTATCCAGCTGGCTTGGCGCGCGTTCATTTGAAAGCAAGTTTGAGCACGTTGATGGCCATTTCAACATTGTTCGGATTTTTTAGGCGTGGGTAGATGCAAAGAAGTTTGACGCAATCGTCCAATGGCTGTGCCCTGAGGTGTCACCATTTGCTGAGTCCACTGTCAGAGGCCTGATTCCACCCCTTCATGGCTTCAAGACTCGAATTTTAAATACTATGATTCTCGAAACAAAACACCTTCAAAATGACATTTAGACACAACAAAAAAAAAATCTGTACATGAAATTTTCGCATATTATCATAGCTTGCCCAACTCCCATTTTCAGAGCAATTCAACAAGCCATAAAAAACTAGTAAGGCGTTAAGCAACGGCCAAAATGTTCGATTCTTCTACATGATAGCATAGGACTATATTCAATAGTCCAAAAGTCCACTTTTCGAGGTCCCGCAACCCCCCAAAAAAAACCCGCTACGGCCCTGCCTCAAGCAAAGTTAGGTCTATATTTACATTAGACCTATAATTATTATCTCACTAGCTGGTTGCCCGCGCGAACCCCCTAAAATGGCCGCCTTCACCCCCTTAAAGGCGATGCCCAGGGCACGTAGCCAGTTACACTGTACGCAGCATTTGGGTTCGGAGGGGACAAAAGCGCGGTCAGGGAAAAGTCCACTCGATCAGAAAAATTCGTCCAGATTGGAGGGTAGCCATCAAACGACTGATTTTGCTAAAAAATTTCCCTTTTTTCTTGCCAATTTGGTATAGTCAAGGGTAGCAATGGGTCGTTTTTTCACAACTTTCTTAAATTGTTGGAAATTAGTCACATTTTCTGAATTGGAAACCAAAACTTTCTAAAAATTGTTGGAAAAGTAGTCAAATTCCTCAATCAGAAGCCAAAATTTCCAAATTTTGCTTAAAATGTCAAAATTTTGCAGTGAAAATGGCAATTTGGGTTAATTTTGGCCTCAGAATTTGCATCTCTAGTATAGAGATAGGGGCCTAAATCTTGACAGCTATTTATTTAACACATTTTTGAGGTCATATAGAAACAATAAAGGAGGAGGCTTGGAGAAAATATAGGTTGGACCAAATATATCATTATATCTACTCTAGAATAACCAATAATAATTATTGCAAAAAATAGCCAATTTATACCATCTTATTTTTCGTCAGAAACTTCAAATTCACCTTGGTCTTTGCCATAGACTTACACTTACGAGCACGGTTCATGACAAAATTAAATTGATGCGATCGCATATTAAAGGTTTTTGATTAAGTATTATTAATTATTAATTGCCTCCTAAGTATATTCTAAGCAATAAATACATAAAGATTTAATTACTTTAATTATTGATAAAATATCTATCTCCGTTCGTGCCTCATGTTATTGAACAACATATTTTTTTCACGCACTGGAAAAATCAAGAGGTATGGGAACTTTTGTATTTTTGGTAATTATTCCTTATACTTGAAATGAACAAGTTAGATATCAATTTGAAGCCATTAAATTCTGCATAAACTGACTGGTACATCATCACTATAGACCCTCCCTTTCAGAGATGTAATTGTCTAAAGCAAATTTGTTGTTCCAAAGTGCTAATTTTTAAAGTGTGCGTTTTGTTCCCCCCCCCACGGGGACCCATGGGGGGTTTTTCCCCCCCCCCAAAATTTTTTTTTTGAATGTTCTGGTGTGCAAATTATGAAATAATTGATCAAACAAATACTTGTATCCATAGTTTATTACCTTTAACTGATAAATTACATTATAAGGGTCATATATTAGTATATTATATACTCTGTAAGTATTCACCGAAAAGTGCGATTTTCGGATAAAATCGGCCACAAATCAATAATTTTGTTTAAAAAAAAAAAAAAAAAAAAAAAACATCAAAATTCATGATTTACGAACATTTTACCCTAAATAGCCTCTAAAAATTAAACATGGTTATTTTTGCTCCGATAAGATTTTTTTCACCTTTGACACTAAAACCTAAGTCAATTCTGACCATGTCCTATGGACCCAACCTAATGATTCTAATGAAGCCGTGGGCGGATTAAAACTTTTTTTGTATCAGGAGAAGCGTATTCATAAATCAGACATTAGCAAAAGCTCCTTGAAAATTTGTTTGCGTAACTGAGAAATCGCAAAATCAATGTTGGGTACTATGGACACTTAAGTGTTAGTATTTGACGGTTTGAGATGATATAAAAATCTCAACTTTTTTTAGGTAAGTCGGGGAATGAAATCTCTCGTTGCATCATTTATTCTTAATGGAGGATTGTAATTGCAACTTACCTCTGGTGCATGTAATCTGGTGTCCACAAAATGTTGCTGTTGTCTTCCATCAGAATGGTTTTCTTTAACACATGCCAAATTAGCTGCTTGCATGCCATCCCCATGTCGAATAAAAATATTATCAACTTTAAATCCTGTCACACACCACAAACACCAATGAAAAAAGAAAAAGAATATTATGTTTAGATCTCAATGAACAAAACCAGAGCATCAATGATTTCCGAAGCCTATCATGAGGATATTCAAAGAGACAATTTTTTGTGACAACCTTACTTTACGTACAATGGGAACTACTATTATCAACAAATTACTTGGTACAACAATTTTGGTAATTAAACACGGTGGTTCTCAACCACAAGTCTTGCCCCCTCTTTGGATCAAAAAATGTGTAACTGTATTATGGGGTTAAAAGGTCATAAAGGGTCAAGGGGTGTCATTCTTGTGAACACACCCAGGAGCAATGGCTTTTCTGACCAAGCATTGGCTGCAATCGGCTACTGTTTAGGCAGAAAGAAACCAATTATATAATTTACAAACTGCCAAAATGCCCCTTTAATTGGCCACATGAGCTGTGACCTAATCTCACTTATGAATTGCAATTGCCTCCACCCAAGGACACAGTCAGTGGCTTGTACTTGTACATACATATGACATGACTGACCTTGTGTGACTGGGTATCATATATCATCCCCAAAAACCATAAATAAATGTGAATGAAGCTACTCAACTGTGCCAAGGGAATTGAGATTTGACCCCATGATATGGTCACAAGTCTGTGGTTGAGTGATTCTTCCAGAGCTTAATTTGGTTTCAATTGCATGTGACCTTTGAATCAAATCTGTTAAAACCCATATGGATTGGGGTCAGTGTTCCTTCTGACCAAGATTGGTGATATAGTCGATTTCTCTGTGACACAAAAATAATTCACAGATTTTCAAGTGTTAAAAGTTTGTGCAGTCCCGTTTGTGTGTGTGTGTGGGGGGGGGGCCTGAAACCCCACTTGGCAGTGGAATTTTAAACAACACTCTGGATCCTGATGGGGTAAATCAACACAACCACATAACAGTAAAAATGAAATCATTTGTACGGATTCAAATAGCAGTCCAAAAACCGATTTTTTTTGCAATGCGTCACCCAAATTCTCCCAAAAAAAGAAACCCCACTTTCCTGAAGGGGCTTCCATAAATTTGGTTTACATAGAAATCACAATACAGATTACAGTGCTGATTTGTATTAAAAGTTACTCGGACGATTTAAGGCCAAAACAATTTTGAATAGTGCCGCCAAAATAATTGCATCATAACGCCATGGCCGATTTAATTTTGCCACCAAAATATGCGCAACTGATATTTAGGCAATTGCATACAAATTTGGGCAAAATGATGGACCATCAAAAATGTCACCAAAAAACAATATGTTTTGGTCCACATGGACCCACCCCCCCCCCCCCATACACTTTAAAAAGGGATTAGCAGTAGTTTCTAATCCAAACATCGAAAAAATCATCAAAATTCATATTTTTTTATTTTGTTACTGGCATGGGTATGCGAACGTAACCTGCAAGTGGGTGGCTTGATCCATGTACTAAAGACAAGGCAAGTCTTTTATCTGATTTTGGAATTTCTATATCGTGCGTACAAATTCCGCAGATTCAGCATGATATGTGCACCAAGAGAAGATATCGTAGCTACCCACAATGCAATGCTCCAATAAAGTTTTTGTACAGTGAGTCATGTGATCGTTAGCGATGAAACATTTTTAAAATTAGCAAGTTTGTGATCAGTACTATCATTTTAGCTATGTTTCATCTCAACGAGTCACATCAGTACCTGTTCCAAAAAAACCTCCATTGGAAGCAATGGGCATTGTGGGGAAGGCTACGAAATCTTTCTCTTTGGCACATGATCACTACCGTGTTTACCCAAACACAAACATCATTGATCTTTGTTTATTCTGACTTGTGTAAACCACAATCAGCTGTTTAGTGCAGAATGAGACGCCTTATGTTATTTTGGGGAGACGGTATGACAAATTTTGCCTCAAATACTTCATTTTTTCACTATTTGGTGTTTGTTTCTATATTAAGGCATTTATATGGATTGTACACACTTATCCATGATCTAATAGTTAAAATGCATTTCCACATTGTTATTCTCTCGCATATCGCTGCTA